>CAJHQP010004086.1:0-59212 GCA_905132765.1 Moricandia arvensis
TAGAAACTCATTATACACTTTCCTGCTTGGAGAAAAATAGTATATAATAATTGTAGGCAGGCAGGGAACCGTCATTGCTTTATTCCCTGAATTTTCGCCTCATTATCGTAAGTTTTCTTTCAGTTTTTAATGTTTGTTTTCTGTTTGATTTTTCTATTTTTCCTCTGATAATTGAAAATCCTGGAGAAAAATTATCATCTGTAAAAAAGTTTATTCGAACTTTTATTTTAATAAAGTCGAGTTTTTTTTTAATCTTTAACTCTATAATTCGGAATTCTAATCGGCTTCTAATTTTTTTTTGATCAGATCTAAGAATCTTTTGGAATACAGAGTTGTTAAATAGCTTGAATCTTTCTCCTTCTCGGATGTAGTTTGGTTAGCGTTTAGTGTTAAAGTTTCAAACTTTCTCTTCTCAGAGAGGGTACAGTCTTCACTTGAAACTAGGGTTTTGTTCTCGGATGTAGTTTGATTAGGGTTTTGAGGTTAAAGTTTCAAACTTTCTCTTCTCAGAGATGATACAGTGTTCACTTGAGAGAGCTTAGGGTTTTGTTGTGAATCTTGTGCTAACACCACCTCTTTTTGTGAAAGAAAACATGTCAGGATCTGAGAACAGAGAACCTATACCATTCCCAATGGCTCTCCACCACCAACACAACCAACCTCCTCCTCCTCCGCCGCAGCAGCAGCACTCTCAGAACATGCAGTTGTCCTTCGGCGGCGCAGACAGAACCGCTGTCTACAAGCCCATGAGCTCGGAGTACCAACACAACTCACCCGGTGACTTGAACATGAACATGCCCGTGACCGGAAGTGAGCAGCGTGTGAAGAAGAGAAGAGGTAGACCGAGGAAGTACGAACCGGAGAGCGGCGAAGCGTCAATGGGTTTGGTTCCAAGACCTCCTTCTTTCATTGGTAGCCAAACTAGTGGTGGTGGCTCCGGCGGAGGGGGAACATCGCCTAGTGTGAAGAAGATGAGAGGACGACCTAGTGGTTCTAGCAAAAGGGAAAAGCTTCAAGCTTTAGGTAAGTTTTATATACATTATTGGAATCTTGTTGCTCACGTGATGGAATTGGAAAGTTCTGGTGGGTTTGGATCTTCTCTGTCGGCTGTTATCTATTAGAATATAGTATAATGGTGAATAGGGTAAACAATGTCCTCGAGATTCTTTCTTAAATTACTTATATGCCCCTTAACGTATCTTGTTCAACCATCTTTACTCTTTTCAGTGGCTTCCCACTCTCTTTACTGTAGCTGTAGAGCTTCTTAGTTCATTGTGTGCGTGTGTACTTGTTGTTGCAGGGTCGACAGGAGTTGGATTTACGCCTCATGTTCTTACCGTGAGCACTGGAGAGGTCTCTTCTTGAAGTTCCTTAATTACTGCTAAGATGTCTTGTCTTAACTCTTTAACTCATTAAGGTCTCTAAATCTTATGAAGATTGTGTTAAGGTCAAACATTATTGGTAACAAGAGAATGTTGAGCTTGATCAGGGTTCTGTTACCTGAGAAAGATTCTGTTGTGTGAGTCGCTGGTTCTAGTATTGATATGTTAGGTCTATTTGGTTTCGACAGGATGTATCATCAAAGATAATGGCGTTTTCTCAGAATGGACCACGAGCTGTGTGTGTGTTGTCTGCAAATGGAGCTATCTCCAACGTGACTCTTCGCCAGCACGCTACATCTGGTGGAACCGTTACATATGAGGTATTAAGATTAGGCCTTGCAAATTTCTTCAGTTTATTTGTCTCTGACCTTTGGCTGCGTGAATTGTTTATCAGGGAAGATTTGAGATTCTGTCTTTATCGGGCTCGTTCCTTCTCCTGGAGAACAATGGTCACAGAAGCAGGACGGGAGGTCTAAGTGTGTCCTTATCAGCTCCGGATGGTAATGTCTTAGGTGGTTGTGTAGCTGGTCTTCTCATAGCAGCAACACCTGTTCAGGTAATATCTGCCTTCTTCTAATACAAATCTTTTAACATATTGGTAAGGACAATGTAAGGATAACATTTGGGTCTCAAATGGCAGATTGTTGTTGGGAGTTTCATACCAGACGGGCAAAAAGAACATGTAGGACAAACAGAACTATCGAGTCCAGCAGCACCCCGTGTGGCCCCAAGTCATGTACTGATGAATCCAAGTAGCCCGCAGTCTCGTGGTGGAGCAATGAGTGAGTCACATGGAAGCCCTCTACACCAGAGCACAGGAGGATCTTACAACAACAGCAATAACCTTTCAATGGCCTGGAAGTAGCCAAGTGATATTGGTCAAGTCTTAAAAAACCACCAACAGCCTTCTAGAGTTAGAATGATGATGATGATGAGTATCTTTAGTTTAGGCTTTCTTTAGTTGATTATCCAGACGAGGAATTTGATAACTTAACATGTTTGTGTGTTCGTGTTGATTTTCAGAACCTTTAGCTGTTCAGAGATTGGAATATCCTGATCAATGTAGATCCTTTCCTTATTAGAAAGTTTCTCAATCTTGTAAACGTTTAACTGTAACGCAAACCTTACAAACATCATTGAAAAGAATCCAAGTGCGGAAGTTTGCTAGAACCAACCAAAGTGAATATGCTTGGACCTTCTAAAGATCTCAGTTTCTTCCCGTATGTGGGTTCATGATCATAAGAAGTGGTCATTACAAGCCATATATGCATGTTCATGATCAAACAAAAACATAAATGTGATCAAACATAGACAAAACAGACCCCTAAGAAACTGATTCATTACAAGCCAAAAAAGATTCGAATGTGAGATAAAAAACAACTAGAACAACACCAAAAAAAGACTGACACTAACCTAGAAAGGAAACAGAACAGAAAAGAAACCCTACGAAAAAAAATCAGAGAAAACAGAAACAAACAATCATTAAATAAATAGAGTTATAATCGGAACTGACCTATATCTTCGATTTCAACTTTGAACCAGAAAAAGAAAGAACAAACCGGGTTCGAACCGGGTTACATAATGTATGCTTGGGTAAAAAAAAACATAAAATTTAAACAAAAACAAAGGGATTAGGAGACTAATCCAAAACCATTTGTTCTCTAACAGCTTCCCCGAAAGACATTCTTTGACCGACAGATTCTGCCAAAGAAACATTCAAAAGTCTTCAAATTTCCTTCACGGGTCGACTTAAATACTCGTTACTAAACTCGGGTCACGCCTCCAAAACGTTAAATGACGTTACTGTAGCTGCCTGATTTTTAGGGGAAGAAAACAACATCCACAATCAACTCTTTTTCAAATTCGTGTTTTTTTTTTCTTCCTTTTCCAGTGATCTCAGAGTTTTTGTTTTACTTCTTCAGTGCAATGGCGAGAAGACATGGATGGCAACTTCCAGCTCACACATTTCAGGTTCCTACTTCACTTCGTATCATAAAAGAGATCTGTTTTGACTTTGGTCTGAACGATTCATGTCCTAATCTGCAAGTTTGTAAAGTTTGTTCTTTTCTCTTTGTCCCCGTGACAATGACATCGAATTGTTTTTGTTGGTATCTGAGAGGAGAGTTCACTTTCTTGTAGATTTATTGACTTCAAAACCTGTCTGATAGCTCTTCTTTTTTTATATGTATTACTATTCACATTTAACTATATATATAGTTGTTGTGCATTTTCAAGATCAATTGTATTGAATTTCGATTCTGTTGATGTGCAGGTTGTTGCTATAACTGTGTTTTTCTTGCTCACTATCGCATACTATGCCTTCTTTGCTCCGTTTCTTGGGAAGATACTCTATGAGTATATCGCCATTGGTGTTTACTCATTCTTGGTAAGAACAATGTTTTGTACTAAGCTTTTTGTATATCTCATAGCTCTGATCTCTCTTTTTTTTTGTGCCTAATGATGTTACAGGCGTTTACGGTTTTTGTTCTGTACATCCGTTGCACTGGTATAGATCCTGCAGATCCTGGTATCTTTGTAGAGGCTGTTAACACTCCAGCTCATAAGTCACAGACCAGTAACTATGTGCCTGGTTAGTGCTTAACCAATGATGCTGTGTAATAATGTTTTTGAACGGTTACTTCTTTCTTATAGTGATGTTTCTGTTGCAGAGAATGGTGTGCCATATACTAGACACGGCTCAGGTTGCTGTAATGCTGTAGGAAGATTCATTTGTGGTTGTTTGGTAATACAAGATTGCCGTAGAGACGTCGATCAAGAGCAGTCAGGGGAACAAGAAGAAGCTTTGTTCTGCTCTTTGTGCAATGCTGAGGTATATTAGTCTATTTGCTTCTCATCGCGAATTCTACAGTAACATCACATTCTTTTTTGTCTAAGGTACGTAAATTTAGCAAGCACTGTAGAAGTTGTGGCAAGTGTGTTGATGGGTTTGATCATCATTGCCGGGTATGCAGTTTGAAAACTTAGTTTCATTATCTAACTTAGCATTTTAACTAATATGACAAGTACTATCTTTGTCTTAGTGGTTGAATAACTGTGTGGGGCAGAAGAACTACATCAGCTTTGTGTGTCTTATGGCGACAAGCTTCTTCTGGGTATGTTTCCAACAAAGTTTGTTACTTCAAGAGTGATTCTGTTGCAGTGTTAACTAACCAATCCATATGATATGACCTTGCCAATATGACAACAGCTTTTAGTTGAGTTTGGAGTTGGTGTTGCTGTATTTGTTCGATGTTTTGTGGAGCAAAAGGCGATGGAACATCTTATAACTGAGAAGCTTGGACTTGGGTTCTCCCGTCCTCCATTTGCTGCTATTGTGGTAAGCTTTTCGTAAAGATAGTATTGGTTTAGTTCTATCTTCTCTCAATGCTTAGTTTCCAACTTCAGCCTTCTTTCTTATTTTGCAGGTTGTTTGTACAACTCTCTCGTTTATTGCCATAATACCTCTTGGGGAGCTTTTCTTCTTCCACCTCATTTTGATCCGAAAGGTGTTGTTTGCCAAATCTTTACTCTCCACTAACAACACACATAAAGAAACATGATTGATATGTCACTTTTGTGGCTGCAGGGAATCACAACATATGAATATGTTGTTGCCGTGAGAGCTCAAAGCGAACCACCTGGACCGTCTATAGATGGGGGAGACGAGTATAGCCAGCCACCTTCACCTACAAGCTCAGCTGTGACAGCTACTAGTGGAAGAAGCTCTCTTGGATTGAGTATTCAATACCGTGGCGCCTCCTTGTGCACACCTCCAAACATATTCATGGATCAAAATGTATAAAAAGAAAACCAAATCTAATCATCTCTTCCACTTCCTTCAGTTATATAATCTCTCGTTTTTTTATCAGGATGATGTTATTCAGCATCTTGAGCCTGGAAATGTACGATCAACCATAGATCCGGACTCCCTCACACAGAAGAAGCCACCTCAGCGTCAACAAGTAAGGATCAACCCATGGAAGCTAGCTAAACTCGACTCAAACGAAGCATCTAAAGCAGCTGCAAAAGCTCGTGCATCCTCATCAATACTTCTTCCAGTGACTTCCAAACAAAACCCTTACAACAAAACCAGCAGCAACGCAAGCGGGAGAAGCAGTCCAGCAAGTAGCCATCAAACCAAAAACACTTGCAGCCCTTCTCCAGCTCTGACAAGAGACCATATCAACCCAATGTACATGTCATCATCAGCTAACGAGTCACCATTAAACGAGGAAGAAAGAAGGAACGTTGTTGTTGCTGCTGCTGCAGCTAGAAGAGACATGGCTACAAGTGATGAGAGTTCAGTAGTTTGGGATCCAGAAGCTGGCAGGTTTGTATCTTCTTCTCTTCAGACTCCTGGATCAGAATTGGCTACTTTTGGAGGAGGTTCACTTGGTGGTGATGAACGTCTCAATAGTGTAACTTCTTCAGGGAGCGATGGTAGCAGAAGGGTCAGAGGAACCCCATTAACTGGTTACTTACAACAAGTTAGATCACAAAGAGGAGCTCAGCTTCCAGTGTTTATGCCTTCTGATTCTCAACTGCATAAACACCTATCTACTAGATTCCAGTAGAAACATTTGTAGTATGTACGTAGGTGACAGACTTTTTTAAATTAAAGTTTCTTATTTCTCTCAAAAGTCTATGCGTAATTAAGAGACATAAAAGTAAGTTCAGCTACATAACAAGTCTTTGTTTTAGTAGATTCAATGTGTATTAAAATAAATAATTAATGTCTAGACAACAGAACAACAAAGTCGTTGTAGTATAGTGGTAAGTATTCCCGCCTGTCACGCGGGTGACCCGGGTTCGATGCCCGGCAACGGCGTTTTTTTTAATATTTTAATGCTTTAAATGTTTATTTGTTTAGTTATAATAATTTGAAATTTCCCCATAAATGCGCCAAGTCGTTCATCTCCCCCCTACATTTCCGATATTTCAAAACCATTAGAGAACCTAAAGAACCAGCCATAAACAAAAAAAAAACAAAAAAAAAAAACAAATTTCCATAAACAAAATATAAATTAAAAAAATTATCCATCACCACGACGGAGACATCTCCCCTCCGTGACTGCATGTTCCCCACCGTCTATTCACCGTACAAAACCGTTAGTATTACAGCCATAAAACACATAAGAAAAGAAAAATGGCAGGAGGAGGAGGAGGAGGAGGGGGAGGAACTACAGAAGGCCCAAGAGAGCTAGATCAGACCCCAACATGGGCCGTCTCCACCGTTTGTGGCGTTATCATCTTGATCTCTATCATCTTGGAGCTCATGATTCACAAAGTTGGATCTGTAAGTCTCTCAAATTATGCTCTACATTTTGCTTATAACATCTTCACATACATGTTTCGTTTCTCAGGTATTCGAGAAAAAGAAGAAGAAAGCCTTATACGAAGCTCTTCAAAAAATAAAAAACGGTAACGTGGAACTCAAGGAAACATTGAAAACCCTAAAATGGAATTGTGAAAATTTTATTATCTTTTTTGTGGGGGCAGAGCTAATGGTTTTGGGATTCATTTCGCTGCTACTAACATTCGGACAAAACTACATCGCAAGCTTGTGCGTGGCGTCGAAATACGGTAACGCTATGTCTTTCTGTGGTCCGTACGATGGTCCATCTGGTGAAGCTAAGAAGCCAAAGGACACCGATCACATGCAGAGGCATCTTCTCTCCATGCAACGACGTGTTTTGGCTGGTGGTGCTCCTGCTCAGTGCAAGAAGGTCACACACAATCTCTCTCTTCTCTATTTTATTACAAAGATTCTCTATGTTGATGTTGTTGTTGTTGTCAGGGATATGTGCCGCTTATATCACTCAACGCGTTGCACCAAGTGCATATCTTCATCTTCTTCTTGGCTGTTTTTCATGTCATTTATAGTGCTATTACCATGATGCTAGGAAGAGCAAAGGTACGTGTATATTTATATTACAATGTTTGATAATTAAGGTGGTGACATAACTCATGGCCATGCAGATTCGTGGATGGAAAGTATGGGAGGAAGAGGTCGTAAATGATCATGAAATGATGGATGGTTAGCTTTGTGATTATGATTTGGTCTATCACATTAGGAAACATATTAACAATTTTTTTTTCAATGATTTATGTAATCTACAGATCCTTCAAGATTTAGGCTCACACACGAGACATCTTTTGTTCGAGAGCATGTTAATACTTGGGCGAGGAACAGATTCTCCTTCTACATTGTATGTTTTTTTTAAGATTCTCTATTCCATTTCTTGTGTCTAAAGCAAGAGAAAGTCTCTTATGACTTGATGTTCTTCTTGCAGATGTGTTTCTTCCGTCAGATGCTGAGATCTGTAAGAAAATCTGACTACTTGACAATGCGTCATGGTTTCATTAGTGTAAGTTCTTTGAAAATACGCAACCGATCTTGAAATTCTCTAGAAAACTTCTTTGAGATTAATATTGTTTCCAAAATCATTTGTTACTATCAGGTCCATTTGGCACCTGGGATGAAATTTAATTTCCAAAAATACATCAAAAGGTCACTGGAAGATGACTTCAAGGTAGTCGTGGGAATCAGGTAACTCAGGAACCTCTCAACATTTCTTCTTCTTACACTAACATTCATATTCTTCATCATTTTCTGATGCAATGTTACAATCTCTTCGTTAATGCAGTCCCGCCCTATGGGCCTTTGTAATGCTCTTTTTGCTCGTTGATGTTCACGGTTCGTCATTTTTATATCCGTGCTATATACTATATTATTCAACACGGTATAACGTGTAGAATCTCATTGTTTTGGTATAACGTTTTAGGGTGGTATGTTACTGCTGTGATTACCATGATTCCTCCAGTTGTAAGTGACTCAATCTCTACCTTGTAGCTTTTGCTTCTATTAAAAGAACAATATATGAGCTTACTGGCAAAACTGTGTATGGTTTGAAGTTGACATTAGCGATAGGAACCAAGCTTCAGGCCATTATATCAGACATGGCGTTGGAGATTCAAGAGAGACATGCAGTGATACAAGGGATGCCACTAGTCAATGTCTCTGACCGACATTTCTGGTTCGCTCGTCCCGCTTTAGTCCTCCATATCATCCATTTCATTCTCTTCCAGGTACACACTCGCGGCTTATAAAAAATGAACCGATTGATAAAAAGTATTTATATTGTGTCTATGTTCTAATGAGCTTACTGGATTGTTCAGAATGCCTTTGAGATCACCTACTTCTTCTGGATATGGGTAAAAAAATTAATATATACACACAACTCTCTTCTTCCCATAATGATCTTTGTTTGTTTTCTTACTATGCTTTCATTGTTGCAGTATGAGTTCGGATTAAGGTCATGTTTTCATCACCATTTCGTCCTCATAATCATACGTGTTGGTCTAGGGTGAGTCCTTTTTGGTTTACTTGACCTAAAAGAAGCATGTTTTTTTTCGAAACTACCATAATTTAAAGTATTATTAATGCAGGGTGGGAGTACAATTTCTTTGTAGCTACATCACACTTCCTCTTTACGCTCTCGTGACTCAGGCATGTCAAAGTTTTATTTATTACAATCATTATGTCTCTTTTGAGAGTTTTGGTTAAAGCTTTTACTTACTGTGGAGATTAAATGATATTTTATTATAATTCAGATGGGATCAACGATGAAGCGATCTGTGTTTGATGAGCAAACATCAAAGGCATTAAAGATGTGGCATAAGAATGCAAAGAAAAAGAGTGAAACGTCAGGTCCAGTGCCTGCACCTCGACCTAGAACCGGCGGCGATATTGAGTCTGCTCCGGCTAACATTACTGCCAGTGTTGATAATAAGGAAGGAGATCAGGGTCGTAAACCTGGTGACCTACTAAGCGGTCCCTAGGAACCAGTTCGGCCAAGACACTATACTCCAATACTATTATATATACATATTTTTATTATTGTAGGTTTTAATCATTTATTTATGTAATTACTTGTTGTATCACTATAGTTCATTTTTGTACGAGTCGACCAAAGGATATAATACAACTAAAAAAGACCTATATAGCGTGATTGATTACCTTTAGTAACCTATCTGAGTGATAAAATTTGTGGAGTAGCCTGATTAAGAGACAACACATGTGAGTGATAAACCTATTTGAGAATTTGTGTAATAACCAACTTAAGTAATTTATTTTCAATTAAGACTAGCCATCTAATTAAAAAAGATATAGATATCATACGATAAACCAGCTTTTGGTTCAATACGAAAAACCATTAACAACATCCCGGTTCATAGAGATCAAACCAAATTTACAACAAAGTGTAACCGATATATATCATCGGCTAAAGCTTTCTTTGTATTTGTTAGACAAGAAAACACACACAAAAACGAATGCAATTAGGGAGAGAGTTTCTCTCTAATAAAAATGAATTGTAAACATATTTTCATGACCAGCCAAGTAGATTGATTACGAAGGGTGTTTTTAAAAGGCAAGTAGATCTCAAAGTGGCACTGGCTTGTCATCATAGATCGGACGTTCACCAATCAGTGTTACGGATATAGGTGCTAAACCCTTAAAAACAACAAGAGTAAATGTTTAATACGGTTTCTGCTCAACAAGAGTAAATGTTTAGACATGATAATCAAAAACTAGTGGTTAAGAGAACCAATCACAATCACAACTCACCTCAGTTTGAATCATTCACGTTTTCCTTAATTTATTTAATTTGTGTTATTCCAAACAAACGCTTTTCAAAAAGTGGTTCCTTGTTTGGTATTTTGGTGTTTAATCTTCTTTATTAAAAGAGAAGTACAATTTTTTATCTTCCATAAAAAAAATCGTATTAGAGCATTCCTATTGAAAGTTTAGAGAGAGAGGTTCACACAGATTCCAAAAAAAAAATTAATATAATAAAGACAAAGTCATGAACCTGTATCATGCATGTTCACCGTGATGAACTTGTATCATCACTGTTCGGCAGGTTCCACAACACGTGGCGGTACGCAATTGGTTCGGTTATTATTCTTTTTATAAAAAAAAAATCAAACAAAAAAAGTAAAATTAACCAAAAATACACATTGGAAATGTGAGATTGAAGGGGTTTGCCAATAGAGATGCTCTTAGGTCCATTTCACCAATTACATTTATTTGATTATTTACATTTATCTATTAAATATAAGATATTTCTAATATTTTTTTATAATTGTTAAGATATTAATAAAAATAAGTTATAACAATTGTAAAAAAATTAAAAAATCTTATTAAGATTTTTAAATATTTTTAAATGAATGTAGTCATTAATTTAGTAATTAGTAATATAATATTATATAAATTATAATTAAATTTTATTATATTAAAAATTATATGTTATTCTAGAGATTTTATAAATATAATCTATATTATATTAAAATAGAAGTAATATATAAATGAAATATACAAAAAAATTATATTGGTATATTAATATATTTAAAAAATTATAATTAATAAAATAAAAAATTATGTGCAGGTCAAAGTCTAGTTTTATATTATAACAATAGTCTATAATACATATATTGTTTTGTATATATATCTCAACTTTTGCGGAAGACAACATAGAGATTTATCTTTGATGTAACAAGATAATCGAACTAGATCTTCACCAATAGCTGAATCATGAATCTAAGCTCTTATATCACTTAAAGGATTAACACATGTGTTGGGTTCTTCTTATGTTGAAGAAGGAACACAATTAATTTTTTCATAATAATATTAATAATTAATTATAATTCTTCTTAATATTAGATAATTAAAAAAGTTACCCTAGTCAAAACACTCCCTAGTTCCATGGCCAATATTGTGCAATTTCTTTGGACAGCATTTATTTACATCTCCCATAAGTAAATCACCTTTTTATTCTTTTTAAATATACCATCTTTAAACTCTACAAAGGAAAGAAAGTAAAGCTAACCTTTTGTTTAAGAAACATGTCGAAGACACCAGAGAAACAAGAGTTGCCACTAGAAACGAGTCCCTACACAAAGTATGAGGATATAGAAGATTACAAGAAGAATGCTTATGGAACTTCCGGTCACCAAGAGGTTAAGCCTGGCCAAGGCGGCGGCCCAACGGACGCACCAACCCTTTCCGGCAGTGCTCCTCCCTCCGCTGTAGATTCAGCTAACCAACAAGCAAAGAAGTGAATCACAAACGAAACATATTTCTTCCCTTGCTTCTTTTTTCTATATGATGCTTTGTGATAATTGATTTGTTTTTTTTCTTTCTTATTCGTTGTTTAGATATATAAAAATATTTTTATTGTGAAACAACAAAAAAATACCTAAAACATCATGTATAATAAAATGAAGGATTATTAGATAAGGAATATTTAATGCTCACAATGCTGTATTTTGACAAGAGTGGTAACATGTTTTTTGTAGCACACAAGTTGTGATGACCGACTGATTCATATCTAATTAGAAAATATATAAACTAACTTAATTAACGTCAATCCATAACAAGTTATCAACTAGCAATTATTTTTTTTGCCATCGAACAAGCATCTTCCAAAACTGATGAATTTTAGGAAATCAGATTTATAAGAGAAATTGTGTGGTTCAGACATTCAATTAAACATTCAAAAATATTATTTACTATAATTTAATTATGTAAGTTTTTAGAAAAACTGACTATTCACAAACAAACATTCGTTAAACAGGTATTTATATTCTTAATGATCTCAAATAAAAATGGGTTCTTCAATCTCCCTTTTACTTTTTTTTTATTTTTATGAAAACATATTTTAGAAACTAATTACGCTGGAAGTGGCTTAACCAATATTTTAATTCTTGAATATGACAACCAACATATTCCTAAGGATAGATATCAATCCCAAACTGACTTCTAATTAGAAAGGACATATCAAAATCTCAACAATCAAATAGAACACTCAACTCCATGTATTATCATCTGTGTAACGACCATTGGTTGTTAGTTTTAGGCATTAAACTTTCTATTTTTTAATCATTAGCAATTAATACTTTTTAGTTGCAATAAAAGTCACCATTAAAATAATAATTTGGAAAGAAATAATATGCTAATTCCATCAATGAGATCTCCTGTCGGCTCTATCATTAGATAGCTACCGACTTGTGCTTTTACCGGTTTTAGATAAGTTCCGTCCCAAACCGGAAAACAAATTCTCCGATAGTTGATCACAGCCGAAATCTAAGATGCATCCAATACGTTTATGCCACGTGTATGGCGGGAATCTAACGCAGTTACGCAGCTATTTCTATTTTTTTAATCGGAGGTAATAACCACTTGCGATTTGGAAAAGACAAAACGAGATTGCGAGGATGAGAGATCAGGGCCGTAGATTTCCTATCTAATAGATCTAACGGCTGGGACTCAGCGACAGAACCCACCGGTCAAAGTAATGTTAGCCGTTGCTTACCGACACGTGTCGATAGGGAATCACCGGTACGAAGATAGATTACCTGGAATCGCCGGTGGCCAAAAATACCAAACGAGACAAAGCTTCTTCGTCTTTCTTCTTCGTCTCTCTCTCTCCCAAAGAAACCTTGTGAAATTGGCTTTCGTCAATTATCTTCAACGCCATAACTTTATTTTGTTTCTTCTTCTGGGTTTTGGAGAATATCTTCAAGAGGATCTGAGGGTATAAAAATCTCAGAGCTTTTCGATCGTTTTCATCTGTGAGATCAATCATCTCAAAGCTTTTGTTTTGTGTGGTAAGTTTCTCATTTTCTGAGGTTTTGTTTCTCATCAATCTGTTGGGTTTAGTCTAAGAGCTGAAAATTTGTGAGCTTTTTGTTGAATTAAGCTTCTGGGTGTATGTGATTTTGTGAAAAAACAGGATTTTTCTGGTCAATTTCTAAAATAGGGTTTAGGTTATGTATCTGGATAATCGATATAGCTTGATCTGACCTGACAAGTAGTAGAAAAGGTTTCACCTTTGAGAAGCTGATTGTTGACCCTTTTGGTAGCTTGATCGGCTGCTTAGTTTAGAGTTGTAGAAGCTTGAAATGTTGTTAAATTCCTTGACTTTATTCATTTGTTGAGTCTGGTACTTCCGGTTTGGTCAAGATCAAGGACATGCTGAACTTGGGCATTCATCAAAACCATTTCTTTTGGCTTTGAAACTGATCTTTGTGAAGGAAGGTTCCTGTAGTTTTACAAGTTTTCCAAGTGGTTCTTTGTTTTTGTTTCTCACAAAAAGTCTGATCCTTGTAAGTTGGTCTTTGTTGAGCTAGTGGTAACAAAGGAAAGCAAGAGGCTGAAAACGCTTACCTTGAAAATACACAAAGCTTACTGGATTGCTGATAGATTTTTACATGATTGAGAAGAGCTCAGCGGATGGTATGGATTTTTCACCTTTGATAACGGTTCTAGAAGGAGATTTCAACATGGACAATGCTTCGGCAACAGAGATTGATACTTTAGATAACTCTAAGCAAATAAGTAAAGGAAAACCTCCAAGGCACCTTTCTCCATTGCAACATATCACAAGCACTACTACTAGTAGGCTGCAGGTTGCAGCCACTGCGGTAACTTAGATGACCCACAAGTTCCGTATATGTTTTTTCCCCTTGCATTGTGTTTCTAATGATCTAATTGGATGCTGCTTCTGCGCAGGATGTGGATGTTTGTAGTTTGGTTATGAAGTCACCTGATGAAAAACCAGAGTTTCTGCCTGTATACCGATCAGGAAGCTGTGCTGAACAAGGGGCAAAACAGTTTATGGAAGATGAGCACATTTGCATTGATGATCTTGTTGAGCATCTCGGTGCATCTGTTGATTTCGCATCTCTTGGAGCCTTCTATGGTGTGAGTGTGTATCTTCAAAACCTTACCCAAAGAAAACATAGATGCAGCTTGTCAACCTGATTCTTCTGCATTTCATCATTTATTACCGTTAAAATAACATTGTTGATTGTGTTCTCTTTGGCAGGTATTTGATGGCCATGGAGGCACAGATGCAGCACTGTTTGTTAGAAAGAACATACTGAGATACATTGTAGAGGACTCCTACTTCCCACTATGTGTTAAGAAGGCAATTAAGAATGCTTTCTTGAAAGCTGATTACGAATTTGCAGATGATTCTTCCCTTGACATCTCTTCTGGGACCACTGCACTTACAGCTTTTATGTTTGGAAGGTAAGAGACATTTAAATTCATGTTTATGTGTTTAGAAAGTATATGTACTTTTGATTTGATTTTGAATAGACTTGCTACTTTCTTTCTTTACAGGAGGTTGATAATTGCAAATGCTGGTGATTGCCGAGCAGTGCTTGGTAGAAGAGGCAGAGCAATTGAGCTATCCAAAGACCACAAACCAAACTGCAGCGCCGAGAAAGTAAGAATAGAAAAGTTAGGTGGAGTTGTGTATGATGGATACCTCAACGGGCAACTATCAGTGGCACGTGCCATTGGAGACTGGCACATGAAAGGTGCCAAAGGCTCTGCTTGTCCTCTAAGCCCAGAGCCAGAGTTGCAAGAGACTGACCTGAGTGAAGAAGATGAGTTCTTGATAATGGGGTGTGACGGTCTGTGGGATGTGATGAGCAGTCAGTGCGCGGTGACAATCGCAAGGAAAGAACTGATGATTCATAATGATCCAGAGAGATGCTCTAGAGAGCTTGTTAGAGAGGCTCTTAAAAGGAATGCGTGTGACAATTTGACTGTGATTGTTGTGTGCTTCTCTCCGGATCCTCCACAGAGGATAGAGATAAGAGTGCAGTCACGTGTGAGGCGGAGCATATCTGCAGAAGGGCTAAATCTACTTAAAGGCGTGCTCGATGGCTACCCCTGAGCATGTTTTTGTTGTTCTATGTTACTTTCTGAGGAGGCTATTGCCATGTTAAAGTGTGTTACAGGTTTACATGTTGTGTTCTGAGTATGTTGTTTTTACCTATATTAGTATTCAACATTCATTGAGATTTTTGATGGATGCATGTATCTGGCTTATGTAAATAACTTTTTTTACTTGTTCCACGAGTTCCCTTTATTATTATCATCGGGTAAACAACATATTTGACACCATAATTATTATATAATAACAGTTACAAACAATCTTTCAACTTCATGGTAATTCCATATATTAAAAAAATTAAAGTATATCTCTTCACTCAGAAAGAAATTTTTCAACTTCATGGTAATTCCATATATTAAAAAAATTAAAGTATATCTCTTCACTCAGAAAGAAATTCGTATATGAAAGTTTGATTCGGTTTTAGTGGTTTAAGGGTTAACTAATACCAAATTAATATGTTTTGGATCGAATTTAAAAACCGATTCAATTTGAGATCCCGATACAAATCTGAACCAACGTCCAAATCAAACTTTTGATAAATTTTAAAAATCAGATTGTATTGATTCAATAAGGTTATTCATTCGTTATTTATCAAAATTTTAAGTAGTAAATCGATATAAATCGGATTATGTAGATTTTAAAATCATAGAGAAATCAAAGCTAAATTACTGTCGGTTCTAAAATTTTGAAGATCATAAACATTTAGTAAATAAATTTCGTAACAATTTGGGAATTTATGTCTATATATATTATTTTAAAAAAAATGGGAGCCAAAGACAAATATTTCACCGGACCGTGCCCAGAACTGGCATGATTGATAGTCAATGCATTTGGTAAAGTTGGATGGAATGGGAATATACTCATTAGGTAAGAATATGCTATTTTCTTCGTTTGTTAATACTCATGTTTTTCACGTTTTCACTAGCCTCCAGTTTTGGTCTATTCCCTTGTTGACTCAATGAAGACGACATAGTCATGGACAAGTTGTCCCTGGAATCACTATTTTCCGGTAGAAATTTTCCATATTGATCAAAAAGTATATCAGGAGCAACTGGTGGAACTGGCCTATCGATAATGGGATCATATTGTGAAGTAGCAGTTGATGGATAGCGATGAGTAGAGTTGATAAGAATGTGCTCCGGGAAGTTAAGCTTGGCCTTGTGACCTCTAAACTCAAAAGCAGCTTTGTCATATGCTAAGGCTGCTTCTTGTGCGGTGTTGAACGTGCCAAGCCACACACGAGCTGCCTTGTTCGGGTCACGGATCTCGGCCGCGTACTTTCCCCACGGTCTTTGCCTCACCCCTCTGTAGTTTCCTTGTCTATGACCTCTTTGTTCTGATGAAAATGATGTAAAGTGTAACATAATTAAAAGTGATAGACGTGCATGCATGCCTATGAGTACATTGTTGGATGTTAGCCTAGATGTATATTGGGCGGTACTGAGATCAAAGGGGCTCTAAACAATTTAGTAAGGTTTGTTGAAAAAAATATATATTTTTATAAATTTTGGGGCCTTTCTAATATAAATTTTTTGAAAAAATTTAGAGGTTTTAGGTTAATATTTCATTTCGCTATGGCGAAGACTAACCCCGGTATATATTACATGTTATTTTTCTTTTTCATGAAAAAACATAACCTGCCGGTCTAAAGACATCTGTTAAAGATCATTAATGTGTGTTTGACGATGATATGAATATTTTTTTATACTAATTTAAAAACGAATGAGATGATATGATCATATGATCATTCTTCATATCTTAATGAAATCTTTTAGGCAGAAGATCCGGAAATTAATAAACCTCCATACAAAAATTATCTTGTGTTAATCAACTATATGTATACTTCATATCTCCTATAATATTACTACATAAAATAGTTAAGTTCGAGCTTTTAAATGCTTCTTCCCTATGTTTCAAACTTAAAACACTGTCTGAACAATCTAAACCAAAACATGACTGTCGCAACCTACCCTAGCCTGACTTCTGAAAGGTAGCAACCGAGCTAGCTAAGCATGTATTGGAAGGTTAAATATGATCATTTTGTCCCACAAATTTGGAAAATTAAAGAGAGGCTTAACCTTGAGAAGATCATACAAGGAACATTCATAAAGATGCACTGATGTCTAACAAAAATGAGCTAATACCCCTCCGAACAGGAAGGATGCACAAACAAGACTGATCCATGTTCAATATATGAACTCTCCATTTTATCAAAGTCATAGTGCAGCCACTAAGGCATTCATTACGAAAATCAAGAAAGCTATATTTATAGTACTACAGAATTATTGGCAAATGGATCAGATGAGATCACCTTGAGGGATAAGAGATGAAGAAGATGAATCCATGGGTGGTGGGGTGGGTTGATCTGTGAGTTCAGAGACAAAAGCAGACACATCAGACTCTGACAAAGTTGAGCAACAACGCAAATCTTCTGTCTCTTCTCTTTTTGGGACCATTGGTTCTGGTGAAAGAGGTCTCTTCCCACTAGGCATCATCCGATGTTATAAATTCTAATGTTTTTTTTTCTTTTCTTTTTTTGTAGTCAAAGATGTACAAGCCAAAGGTGCAGCAAAGATGCATCTACGTTACATATATATATATATATACAGACAAGCATCTATTTGTTGACCAGTATAGGGAAAGAGAAGTTTGTATAACTTTTTTCTCTTTTTTTATTTGAACATTTTTTTTTTCTGTCTTTCAACTTGATAATTATAATGTTTATATAAGCTAGGTACATTGTAGTTTGTTCATAAACTCTATACATTGTATAGGGAAAGAGAAGTTTGTATAACTTTTTTCTCTTTTTTTTATTTGAACATATCTTTTTTCTGTGTTTCAACTTGATAATTATAATGTTTATATAAGCTAGGTACATTGTAGTTTGTTCATAAACTGTATACACACTATTCCTTAAAATAACTCTTTATAATCATCTCTTATATATATATATATATATATATATATTGTCGTAACAAAACTTAAAATATGGAGTAGAACATATATGATCTGACCCAAGAAAAAAATAATGTATATCACTTGTTTTATTTATGTGAGAAAGGACTTTTTCAAATCCTTAATGTATATACTAATGTCTTCAAGAAACAAAGTAGAGATGAGTTGGCTACTTTATTTTTTGGCACACCTTGACGATTTCTTAGAAGTTCAAATAAATTAATTTAGGATTATATTCATATTATACAAAGCATGGTTGTTCATCATCAAGTCAAGGTTATTAAGATATGACTCAGCAGTAAGGAAGACAAGCTGTTTTTTTTTCGTATCCAAAGCGCCATTCGCCTATAAAATGAGAGCTCAATCAACAAGAAAAAGATTTGATTTCTCCCTAGAGCTCCTAGAGAAAAATTTTAGAGAGGAAAACGAATGACCCCGACACTCATTGTTTTGGAGAGCGTCATTTGATGATCAAACTTGCTTCGCTTTTGTAACCTCTTTTGTAAACCCGATTTATTTATTCGAATAGATAAACTGAATCCAAACATATATCTAAATATCCATCTCTAAAAGAGTTATTCGATAAATTATTTATTACAACGTAAATTAAATAATCTAATCAACTCATAGTTTTTAAATAAACAAGATTTTTGACCTATTTTATCTATAATCAACTTAGTAAAACATTTAATCGCATTCCACTTTCAACAAAGATTATGCTGCAATTAATCTTGTATATTTCTTAGTAGTTCAACATATAACCACCATTTCCCTCATCTTTTTAGTAGTTCACCATATAACCACCATTTGTGCATGTACACTAACTTTTGACCAATCGTAGAACCATCTGTGTATATAATAAAGTTTATGTAATGTTTAATCGACTAATCCTTGGGAAATCTGAACCCATTCAAAAAAGTTAAGGATACTCTAATCGACATAGACAAATATTGCTAAGTATTGACTAAGAAGCTACACACTTCATGGTTGTCATGTCATGAAGTCGTAGACTGGCGGATAATAAGTAGGCAACTCAATTCAATGAGACATACATAACCAGTTTCGTTTTTTTATAATCATTTTAGAGCTTTCAACCAGATCTCGTGATCTCATTATTAAACATGCGTAGTTGCGTACTCAGAAAACACCACATCGATGTTTGAAGCTTTCACGTGTGTGCTGACTGGTCATCGGATTGGCCACTTAACGCTCTGATATGCTTTGAGATTAAAAGACAAGTTCGGTTTCTATTCGCTACATTCAGTTTCTGAAATGTAATAATCGCATTTAAAAGTAGAAAAAAATCTGCAACTAATCTCTTTTAAATATATTATGTTTCTACTTGTGGTTTCTATAAGCAGTTTTGGAAGATTCGTGCATTTTAATAAGTGATTTGAGGGATTTTTTTCCGTAGAATCTTTTACATGTATTGATTCAGTGAATAATTTTTTTCAATCATGATGTGAAACTTGTGGTTTAAGAAATAAATCGAGTATTTTAACCCTTAAAGAAAAGGAAAATATGAGCTAAAATAATAAATCAATGGACCAACAATGAGAATCTCGTGAAATAAGATAATGATTTAAAGACCAAGATGACGTATGGGCTTTTATAAAAGGAATGACGTATTGGCTTACCTAAAAATAAAGATTTGATTGGTAACCTTACGAAATAGTGGAATAGCATTTTCAACATGATTCCGCAGGAATTTTACCAATCAACAAAAAATTTAGAATGAAAGAAAATTTTTAAAAATGCAAACTTACATTTTCGCTGATAAAATTACAAAAATATCATTAAATAGAAAAGTTATTTTTAGTAGATTATTTGCAAAATCAACACTTCCATATTATTAAATTATATGATACCACAATTTTAAATAAATAGCAATAAATCTTTTAATGATAATTAGTTATACTATTTTTTTATAGTATTATAAGATGTCAGTTATTATTAAAACTGTAATAAAAATAAGCTGAATATTTATAATAAAAATAAAGTATTTTTAATAATTCTAATCTATTCAATATATGTTTCTCCATTAAAATTTTAAGTAGTTTAGTTATATTTGCTACTATACCGCGATTAAGGGAAGTTTACAAATCGGACCCAAAGTCAACCTTGATTAATGTAAGAGCAGACTTGGCACGAACAAACCAACTGCAACACCTACCAGTCGCATACGACCATAACGTAGTCTAAATAATTGCTCCAAAAAAAATATAATTGGACAATTTTGACTTAGTATTATAATGATATTTGCAACTCTTTAATGCTTTGTATAGCAATTATTTAATTATATACATACATTGTTTGGTAAGATGCATGAAAAAATTACTATTTTGCATATTAATCACTCATATGTTCAAATGTTATTCAATCCAATGAAGACGTTGCTGTAAGGAAAATTACGTGTGGTTTTACGCCAGTACTTCACGTATGAGTGCGATCACTTTGATCAAAAACATACTTTCCTTAGAGTGAATTGTAATAAGGATCTTAATGGCTTACACGTAGTCTGTGATAATACAATTCATATAGAAAGTCGTTCTCTTTCGTTATCAGTACACAATTGAAGATTTTGGACGACCAAGAAGGAACTGGCCATAAGCTATATTAGCCATGTAAGCTGTCTTCTTCTAGTGCATAGCCACATTCTGAGAATATCTCTACGGGTATTACCGAAAGCTGGTCCACGAAGGTTGTGGGTTAAAGGTCAACGTGTATGATCACAACACTTACTCTATGCACCAGCTGCGTCTAAAGAAACAGAAACAGACCAAGTGTCTATTATATGTTCCAAGTAGTTGATGGTTTATGGATTTTGTCTGAAGGAGGGCTCTGAAGAAAGATGGTGAATTGGAATGTTTTGGGATCGTTTCAAATCGAAACTTCATTTCGCATGCTTTCTCCTGCACCAACAGGATAGCCCAGGTTCTATCACAATACACACTCCTCTTCCTGCAGATCCATCTCAGCCACCATAGAACCTTTACTGTCTTCCAGATTCTTCTCAGGCACCCATAGGAGCTAGCTCAGTATTTGTTACAATAGCTACTTACACTCCTCTTCGTACAGATCAATAAAGCCTTTACTATGTTCTAGATTTTTCTTTCATATGTGAGAGCGAGATTGTCAATAAAACAAAGTTACTCAAGTTTCAACTACTGCTTCCTTCACTACCAGTCTACAAATCATGAAAGATATAACATCCGACTAAACACATGAGATCACTTAAAGAGTAAATGAGATAACGTGACTGGGAAATTTCGACAACAAATCCAGAGCCCAGCGACTCAGTTTATGTAGACAGTGTCACTATGTCTTGGGGGTCTATCCGGAACCGTACCTGGTTTGAATCTGGACGCTTCATGTCTAGCCAGCTCAGGTGGCACCGCACTGTTGCTCTGAACAAGCATCTGCTTCAGATCATAAAAGACGTCGGTATCATGAAGTGTCAGGAACGAAGTCGCAACACCGCTTTTCCCTGCACGTCCTGTACGTCCGATACGATGAGTATACATCTCTATATGTTTAGGCATGTCATAGTTTATGACATGAGCCACATCTGGAATATCGATTCCACGTCCTACGACATCTGTTGCAACAAGAACGTTGTATCTCTTTGCTCTGAATCCTTCCAAGCTGATCTCTCTCTGCTCTTGAGATTTGCCACCGTGTAAGGTCGTGACACGGTACCCTGCTTTATCAAGATTCTTAGCAATAGAGTCACAGTTTTTCTTTGTGTTGACAAAGACGATGGCAGTTTTATCGCCGAGCTCATCCAGCAGTTTCTGCAACCTAAAGAACTTCTCAGATTCTTTCATCATAATCACGTGCTGTGAGATCAAATCCGTGGCCTTTCCTGCAGTACCAATGGTGACAACAACAGGGTTCCTCAAGTACTTTCTAGCCAACCGCTCTACCCCAGGAGGCATTGTAGCACTGAACATATATGTTGTTCTGTAAATCTTCTTCTCGTCAAGCTCTTCCTCTTCGTTCTCGGGTTTCAAATTACTCGAAGGCATTGCATCCAACACACCTGCAACCTGAGGCTCAAAACCCATGTCTATCATCCGATCTGCCTCATCAAGAACCACATAGTTACACTGGTTCAACACAGCATACCGCCTCTCAAGGCAATCAATCAAACGACCAGGAGTAGCAATCACAATCTCACACCCTTGTGTTATCTTCAACCCCTGCTCCTCAATAGACTGACCACCAACTATAGAAGTCACCCTAAACCCTAGATAATGCGCAAACTTAACAGTTTCCTCCTCAATCTGCTGAGCAAGCTCCCTAGTAGGTGCCATAACCACAGCATAAGGACCCTCGGTTTCATTCTCTTCACTCATAGGCGGCAACCTAGATATGTAAGCTAACATGGGCAAAACAAAAGCAGCAGTCTTTCCAGAACCAGTCTCTGCAATACCGATAACATCACGTTGTTGCAGTCCAAGAGGTATCGCTGCCATCTGAATAGGAGAAGGCTTCTTGTAACCAGCTCTCTCCACAGCTTTCAAAAGCTCAGAACTCAGCTTACTCTCATCCCAGCTCCTCATAGGACGAGGAATCCTAGACCCTTTGTAAGAGATATTGAAGTCTTCTCTAAAGATACGCCAATCTCTCTCACTCATCTCCTCTAACCTCTTATCACTCCAATGCCTATCAACCCTCATGTCAAACGAGTCATACGCATCAGCAGCTTCTTCCCTCACCTTCTGAGCAGCTGCCTCCTCTGGCTTCTCAACCACACCGTCCTTCTTCCGAATCTCGTCTCGCGTCTCTCTCTCGTGCTTCGCCGCTTGCTTCTTCTGCTCGCGGCGGTCCATGCCGGCGCGGAAGCCTCTCCCGAAGAGAAGCTGAGCTTCGTGAGGGTTTTGGTAGAGAGCGTTCATGTCTCTCGAAGTGTCTTCCGTGTTTTCCCAGTCGAATGAGAAACGGAACTTCTCGCTTGGTCTTATGACTCTCTTCTTCGGCTTCTTGCCTCCGAGGTACTGCTCCTTGATCGCGTCGAGCTCCTTCTCACGCTCTCGCTCCACTAACTTCTCGACACGCGCTTTCTCCTTGGCTTTCGCTTCCTCCTCACGCTCCCGCTCTCGGATTCTCCGATCCTGATCACGATCTCGTTCTCGACGGTCACGATCTCGATCTCGATCTCGGCCTCTGTCTCTCTCCCTCTCGCGATCTCGATCTCGATCTCGATCCCGGTCTTTGCCGTTCGAGTCTTCATCATCGGGATTAGAGAGAGTGAGCTGTTCGCGGCGGAGACGTTGATCGGAGATTTGATCCTGGCGGCGTTTTAGGGCTAACTCTTCGCGTTGAGCTTTGGTGAGGAAGACGGGCTTCTTAGCATCGGATGCAGATCCGACGGTTTCGTTGATTGATCGCTTCATCGTTGCTGAAAGAATCGGAGTTACTCGCTTGGTCGATAGCAGGAGGGGAAACCTTTTAGAGAAGATCTACGACGGTCTTCTTCTTTTATCTGTTCTCGTCGTCTTTTCTTTTCACTTTCTATCCTTTTTAACTTTTATATTTGCGAATTTCCCCCAATTTGGGACATTTGTTTGATGTATAGCCCCTACTAGGGTTTTAGGGCCCATTACCAATAGTTTTGGTCGGCATCTTTGTTTAACATTCGCTCGGGGGCAGATTACAAATCAAGGATTAGTGGGCCTAAATTGAAGAAGTCATGGCCCAACTCTAAGTATCCTGCATACAACTCTCAAGTTTGGTTATTTCTTTTGGTATAATGTGTCGCCTGATTTTATAAAGTCACATGGAATTAGGAAATAAAGGAAATTAAATGACCTAAGTCATAGTAAAAAAAAGGGGAACATGTGATCCACTATAAAAGGAGGATCACATGCGAAGGTTCATATCATCGGATAGAAAAGAAAAAGAAGACCTAGTAGTGCTAAAAAGAATGAGAGATTAAGAGAGTTACTAATTCATAAGTTGGAGTCTTGTGTTTTAGTTTTAACTAAATTCTTGTGGTTTCAGATTTAGTTTGCGTACAATTTTCTTTTAAAGTGAATAAAGCTCAAGACAAGTTTTGGTATAAAATTTATTCTAGATTCTATAGCATAAGTGGGGTTTAAATCTTAACAATATAGATATAGGGATGCCAATGAGTAGACTGTCAAAGATGGTCCGCGTTCAAAACATGATGGGCTAATCATGGATACATTTGAGCATGTTTAAATGTGCGAAGTTTCGAAATAGACTGTATACTCATCGATCTGACTCAAAATTATTAAAAAGTTATAAATCCAAATAATGGATTGGCCATGTATAATTCTGAAGTGGGTTTCAATGTGCTAAGTTTTGGTGATCGCATGATCATTGATTGTTTTAAAATATTTAAAAGTTAAGTTAAATCGATTTGGAGGAAAATCACAATATTATTCAGACAAAGAGAGTGTTTAATTGAACATGTTTATTTACACATAGACAACCATTTGACACTTCTACTTTATTATATGGATCTACATATGTTTCCAAGTAGTCATGGTTTTGTTTGGATTTGATCACATTTGAATGTTATTTGGGTTCGGACCATCAATATCCACTTAAATAGATCTATTTGGTTAGAAATAGAGAACTTATTTCACATTTTCGCTGACCATGATTTAAACCATCTAATGTACACTAATCTTTCTTTTTAATGAGGTTTTCTAGTAAGAAGCTCAAAAGATCATGAAAACAAGGTAATCCCTTTTTTAGTATGAGGTCTTCTTGATTTTCTGGATAAGTCTTAAGGAGTTCTGCTGATAGATAAGTCTCATTTATATCTAGTCTGATCAGTGGCTAATTTACATGGAGTGTAAGAAGGACAGCTGTCCACCATAGATTTGTAAGTTTGGTGTAGTTTTAGATTTATAATTGTGCCCATGTCAAAAATTCTAGGTTGTAAAGGTATAGATAGTGTTTTATAGTTTTGCCACTGATCAAAACTAATCCTAGATCAGCCATTGAGCTTGATGGTAGGTTATAATTAAGCAAGAACTAGTGATATGAATTATTATATTGAAGCTGCAACCAACAAGCGATATGAATTATATTGAAACTGCAACCACCAAGAACTAGTGCAGCTTCTAACCAAGCACGTTAATGCAAATACGACTAATTAAGCAATGTTCTGTGATGCATTTCACATATCTCAAGAATATGAGTACCAGCGTCCGTGCCTTGACTCTCTTTTTCTCTTTTTTTGCAAATATCACACGGGCTAAGTAATTGCACCTTGTTTAATTGTTTCTTTAATGTACCAGAAGTAAGTGCATTGGCTAATGGCTATCACTGGTGGGAGTGACAAGTATCAGAATGGTTAAGAAAAGTACAAGTAACTGAGATCTTGTAGCCGTCCACCATTACTGGACCAGATCGCTTACTAAAAATAAAACTCATGAATATGACCAAACAAGCCATGACAGTTACATGCTAGGTTTGAATAAAATCTAGCAAGTCCGGTTCAACCACCACAACATACATGAAAATTATGAAAACTTGAAAAACCATAGATGTTACACTTATGTGCCTTTTTACAAAGATCATTACAATGTAAGAAAACATCACTCATAAGAAACTGAACTGTAACATGTTTATGTGCCTTTTTTAAGCAACAGAATCAGTAACAGGAAGCTGAGACAGTTGTGTCTCTTGAGTCTGATCCTGATCCTGATCCTTTGTCTTCTTCTCAGATTTCATCTGTCCATAGAAGTAAGAGAGGAACCCCCAAAGGGAGAGAAACAAAGAGATACCTTTCTCCGCCTGAAACTTCTCCCGGTAGAAAATTACGGCCAAGACCTCCGTCAACGGAAGCAGAGCAGTCATCAGAATTCCAGAGACCAGAGACGATGTACAGAAGATCAACCCAATGGTTCCCAAGAAAAAGCCTTGCCAGACTATGGCCGTGAACACGACAATCACACAGTAATACTTAGACCCTCCATGCTTAAACTCTCTTGCTTCTTCTGCTATCGCCTGCAAGATCAACACAAGTTAAACATCCCAGTTCTTGATCCTTGAATCCAATTCTCTCAAGAACAAAACAGAGCATATTAGGAAAAAACAGAGCATATTAAGAAAAAAACAGAGGATTTTGAGAAAAACAGAGCATCTTAAGAAGAAAACAGAGCATGTTGTGAAAAAAACAGAGCATATTTAGGAAAACAGAGCATGTTGAGAAAAAACAGAGCATATTGAGGAAAAACAGAGCATGTTGAGAAGAAACAGAGCATATTACCTTGAAACCACCATCAGCTAGCATCCCAACAAAGCAGAAGCAAGAGGCGAAAAAGCACAAGACCATCTGCATCTCAAGCACGAGCGTATAGCTGATCCGTTGATTAACTTTCTTGTAAGTGAGCTCCACAAGCGGCAATATAAACGCGTAGAGAATAGCTGCAGCAAGGGTCATGACGAACCCAAGAACATACTCCTTGTGCGTCTCTTTAGCAAGCTTGTCACCGTCGGTGTTAAAGGCAAGTATCACAGCACCGAGGGTAAGCAAAACGATGGCGTTTACAGTAAAAGGTGTGAACTTTTGCTTCACCATTAAGAAGGTGAAGAGAGCAGTGAAGGCTAGCTGAGAGGAGAGGATCAGAGAAGAAGTGGAAACAGGGATGTAAGCTAGCCCGTAAGCGTAGAGGTAGTTGTCTAAGCCAATGAGGACACCGATCACACCAGAGGCTAAGAACAGAGGAGGTTTCATGAGGAAAAATGGAGTCTTTGCTTCTTCTTGGTCTTGTTCTTCTTTGCGGCGGTGGAGGAAGGAGAAGAGAAGAGGGAGGAGGAGGATGGGGAAACCTGCGTTTATTAGGAAGCTAGAGAACCAGATTTGTTCGCCACCGTTTCTGAAGTAGAGACGCGTCATTAGAGGGCCTCCACAGTTTCCAATGGCGAGGATTATACAGTTTATGATTACAAGAGCCGTCTTCGTCTTCATCTTCAGCATCTTCATCTTCTTGCTCATGAAATGTGTTTGTGTGTGTTTAGGTGGTTCTTCTTGTAGTCTTTGATGTGATAGACATAGTCACATAGGCATATTCGCATGGAGAAAAAGAGTTTTGACTTCAAAGTGTATTATTAGCTTAAAGTTGAAGTGTGGTGTGGTGTATACATATTCCGGCGCGTTTTGCGAAATGACACGTTTTGGTACATTGGTTTCTAAACTGAGCTATTGTATTTAAAATAATTTATATATTTAACAAAAAAAATTATACTTCCTCCTTTTTGTATTAAGTATTATTGTAAAAAAAAAATATTATAAAATAAATATTATTTTTAATTTTTGATGTAAAATTTATTAATTTTATAGTATAGTTTTTTTTATTGGTTAAAATATGGTTAAGTGTATAAATAATTATGTTTTTGTATAAAAATATAAAAATTAATAATTTTTTTAATTTGTATACGTGAGATTTAATATGAAACAGACTAAACTATAAAACCAGACGTTAATAGTCAACTATATTATCGCTCAATCCATTTATGTGAATTAAATGTGGAAGAAGACAATTTTGGATGCAATCAAAGCATCAAAAACATTGCAGTTTATAGCAAATTCAGATTAGGACAAAAGACATTAAATTAAAAGAGTATTTTAATTGAGCGGTGACTGGAGAAGATGCCTTTGGCTGGAAGGATAAGATCCCTCGTTTAGATTCACTAGACAGTAGACATTAACCACTAAATTTTTTATTTTAAAATTATTTTATGGTTTTAAAATTGGTTTTAATGTTTTGAGATAGTCTTTTGACTTATCGCACATTTTTATGTTCCGTTTTTCTAAAGTACCCTCTCCATTTGTTATAGTTTATGCCAGAAATAGTAGGAACCATACCTGCAGATTCGGTTATTCGAATTATTCTGTTGTTAGTTGATCTGATTAGTATCAAATTATGCCTATTTAATTGAATGAAATTTTCTGGTTCGGGTAATAAAATTTTTGTCTAAATTAAATGAAATTTTTGGCTTCAATTTAGATGTAATTCAAAAACTCAGATTTTTCTTTTTGTTTAATTTGGTTTTAATTCAGTTATTCAATTAATTTGACTCAAAACTTAGTTAAAATGGGTAGCGTTTGGTTACAATTTCTTTTTAGAGAAAATATAAAACTGAAATAACGAGTTGTCAATCCAAACCGAATTGATATCTAATTTTTTTTAATCTACCAAACTGAACCAAAATTTTGCATAGGATCAGTGTGGCTGTTTTGGTTCAAGTCAAAATCGCAGCTGTTATAAGAATTATATAATTTGTAGCAAGAAAGTTTTAACAATTATAAAATGTAAAATATATAACTCCAAGTAAAAAAAAATGTGCCTTCATATGATCTCCAATATATTTTTCTATTTTCTTCTAAAATAATAATAATAATAAATTATAGTAGATTTGTCTATAATTTTAAAATATGAAATAAAATAAGAGAATACTGTTTTTAAGAAAAATAGCAATTTTATTTCAGACAAACAGAAGTGAAATTGAAATTAGTCTATGTTTGTTTACATGTCATTGTGACATGCGACTGTGAATTATGACCAAAATGTTATTGGTTTTGTTGTCATAGATTCTTACAACTTTAGACATTGCTTGTTTTATTGTTGGAGAAAATCTTATATTTTTGTCGCTAATGTTTTTGGTAATTTAAAATCACTATTTATAACTAGTTGTGTGATCAATCGACTAACAAAATGAAAAACAACCTACGACGGGCAACCTGATCGTGCAATCTTCTCTATTAAAAGAGAAGTACAAAAAAATCTACTTACGAAAAGTCATTGAACCATTAAATTTATTTACCTTCTTATTATTTCTACTTACAGATCAATTAGTTATAATTAAATATACAACCTAATTTCACTTAATCATTGTATTCAACAATATATAATGGGACTCACTTGCCTCACAAATCTTTCATAACTTTTTGATTTTTTTAATCATCTTTTACGTAACTTATATCAGCTAACTATTGTCTGTATCCTATTATTATTTTTTTATCTTATTATATTGACTTCTTAACGAGATATAACCTGCTTCTAATTATTAGTTATACATTTCTTAACTTACAAACGTCAAACGGGTAAAGCCCTACGCCTTCTTATTTACAATTAAAACCTCACTAATTATTTTAATATTTATCTATTAAAAGAGAAATATAATTTTTATCTACCATAAAAAGTCATACTAAATCCATTTTAACAATTACATCTATTTGATTATTTACATTATTCTATTAAATATAAAATAACTTTAATATTTTAATAATTATTAGGATATAAATTATAAATCAATTACAACAAAATTTATTGTAAAAAAGCTAACAAGATTTTACTAAGATTTTAAATATTTTTAAATGAATGCATTCATTAATTTAATAATTAATAATGTATTATCTATTTTTTAGAGATTTTATAAATATAATTTATACCATATTGAAATAAAAGTAATATATAAATGAAATATGAAAAATTATTGAATTGAAATATAAATATATTTTTTAAAATTATAATTAATAAAATAAAAAATTACCCGCACGGATGTGCGAATCAAAATCTAGTTATACATAAAACAACAAAAGAAACAATATTCTGCAACCTACAATTAGTTGCATGTAGTTGCAATATGTAAACGAACATAAATATAATTTTATCTCTAAATGACATTATAATTATAAAGATAAGTATAGAGATGAGTTAGATGTGCTCTCAACATCAAAACTATAAAATAACTAGATATATAGTATTTTCACGCTGACAAAAGAACAATACTTTTTCATTTTGGCACAATGAGTCAACCGCATTTGCATAAAAGAGATTTTTAGATTGCGTACTAATTAAAAACAAACAATAGAAAGTAGGTTTTGGCGTTTGGGTTTGAGTCGATTTTTTTTTTTTAGTTTGCGAGGTTATTTTTAAGCTCCATTTGAATATATATATTTCTTTATTTGAAAAAATGGATCAAATTAGTTTATAACACTTTGGATTCAAAGTAACTCAAACCAACAACTCATTTTATAAGCATACTATTTCTAGTTCAGTTATAATATTTCAAATATATTTAGATATTATATCAAAACAAACATGAAATTAAGCTTTTTATGAACAAAACTAAGTATTCAAAATATTATTTAAATTTTTAATACGTAGTTTTAGATATTATATAAAAATAAACATATCTCAAGTATTTGTTATATATATTTAGGTACTAGTTCATATTATTATTACTCCCTCCGTTTCATATTGTAAGTTGTTTTAACAAAAAATATTTGTTTCACAATATAAGAAGTTTTCATATTTCAATGTACTTTTTACATTTATTGGATATTATGTAACCAATTAAATAATGTTAGATTTTTTATAATTGGTTGAATTTATTGATTTAATGTCATTTTTAAAAAATTAATAACTTTTTTAATATTCGTGTTTTTATCTAAAATTACTTACAATATGAAACGGAAGGAGTATTTTTAGTAAAATGTTAAGATACTAATTCAGATTTTCAAACAGTTTTTTTTTTCAAAATTTTCACGGTTTGAATTAATAATATTTCATAGTTAGATATATTTTATCATTTATACCATCATACACGATCTATTCAAGTATTTACGATTAGGATAGTATAGATTTGGAGTTTCGGCATTTTTTCCCCCAGGCTGAGAAATACAAACGGCGTCGCTTTATAATGTAGCTCGTGAGGTGTGACAACTGCAAGTCAGCAAGCTTCGCCGGCCGTTGCTCTAATTCTCAATGAAAACCAAACAGGCAACGAACTCAGCTGCCTACGAAGCCATACTCCGAGCAGGTCCCCGTCTAAACCAACTCAAACAAGCCCACGCTCACCTCATCGTCACGGGCCAAGGTCACAGCCGAAGTCTCTTAACAAAGCTCATCACTTTCGCCTGTTCCGCTAAAGCCCTCGCTTACACTCACCTCCTGTTCCTCTCCGTGCCTCTTCCCGACGACTTCCTCTTCAACACCATCATCAAATCCACTTCAAAATCACGTCTTCCCTTAGCTTGCGTCTCTTACTACCGTCGTATGCTGTCTTCTCCCAACGTCTCTCCGAGTAACTACACTTTCACGTCGGTGATCAAGTCCTGCGCGGATCTTTCCGCGGTGAGGATCGGAAAGGGAGTTCATTGTCATGCTGTGGTTTCTGGGTTTGGGTTGGATTGTTATGTTCAAGCTGCTTTCGTTACGTTTTACTCAAAGTGTGGGGATTTGGAAGTTGCACGGAAGGTGTTCGATGAAATGCCTGTGAAGTCCGTTGTGGCGTGGAACTCGTTGGTTTCTGGGTTGGAGCAAAACGGGTTTGGGGAGGAAGCGATTCGTGTGTTTTATCAGATGAGGGAGTCAGGGTTTGAGCCGGATTCAGCAACATTTGTGAGTGTTCTCTCGGCTTGTGCGCAAACCGGGGGGATTGATTTGGGTTCTTGGGTGCATGAGTACATTGTTGACAAGGGTTTTGAGATGAATGTGAAACTCGGGACTGCGTTGGTTAACTTGTATTCGAGGTGTGGTGATGTTGGGAAAGCAAGGGGAGTGTTTGATGAGATGAAGGAGACTAATGTGGCTGCTTGGACGGCGATGATCTCTGCTTATGGTACTCATGGATATGGCAAACAAGCAGTGGATCTTTTTAATAAAATGGAAGATGATCACTGTCCAGTCCCTAATGATGTAACCTTTGTAGCTGTTTTGTCTGCTTGTGCTCATGCTGGACTTGTTGAGGAAGGACGTTCTGTTTATAAGAGAATGACCAAGAGGTATGGATTGGTTCCAAGAGTGGAACATCATGTTTGTATGGTTGATATGCTTGGGCGTGCTGGATTACTTGACGAAGCTTATAGATTCATACATAAGCTTGATGCTACTGGGAAAGCAACTTCTCCAGCGTTGTGGACAGCGATGCTTGGAGCTTGCAAGATGCACAGGAACTATGATCTTGGTGTAGAAATCGCCAAGAGGCTCATAGCCCTCGAGCCGGAAAATCCAGGTCATCATGTCATGCTCTCAAATATCTACGCCTTGAGTGGCAAGACAGATGAAGTATCATACGTAAGAGATGGAATGATAAAGAACAACCTTAGAAAACAGGTTGGGTATAGTGTGATTGAAGTCGAAAAGAAGACGTATATGTTCAGTATGGGTGATGAATCTCATCCAGAGACTGGAGAAATTTATAGATATCTGGAAACTCTGATGAGCCGGTGTAAGGAGATTGGGTATGCACCAGTTTCTGACGAAGTGATGCACCAAGTAGAGGAAGAAGAAAAGGAGTACGCACTTCGATACCACAGCGAGAAGCTTGCTGTAGCATTCGGGTTGTTGAAGACCGTAGATGTAGCCATTACAGTTGTGAAGAATCTGCGCATTTGTGAGGATTGTCACTCTGCTTTCAAGTACATTTCTATTGTATCCAATAGGCAGATCATAGTGCGAGATAAGCTTAGGTTCCACCATTTCCAAAATGGTTTTTGTTCATGTCTAGACTATTGGTAAGGACAATTATACAATACAAACACAATTGTTTCATCTTTTATTACACATATGGTACATGGTTCTTGCAAAACTACAACCCTTTTGATATTATACAAGATGAGCCTATGTTACAGCCTTCTTTATTCTCACACATTTTAGTACATAAACATATTCTCCATCGGAAGGGACTTACCAACCTCGCAAATCAATATTATACAGTAGTTATTGGATGTTAGGGAGATGTATTGAACGGTGACAACCTTCATGGTTCCAGTGCAACCCCTTCGCTGCAATCAACTCCAATCTCCGAGAATGCTTCCACAAGTTTTGGGTAGAGTTTAGTGAGCATGATCTTGAAACCGGTGGAGTTTGTGGTTGAGCTCCCGTGCAGTTTTGCTGATGATCCTACAGGGACGCCTTCCATATAAGCCTTGCACGCAGCTAGAACATGCTGAGCCCGGTGCATGAAGTGGTCCTTCACAAGCACCTCAAAATGCTACAATGCAACAATACAGAGGTGATCAAAGTGGTCACTTACTGATAATTTTCATTTGTGTTGAATTGTTGCAAACAGAACATACCTTTGGAGGCTTGCGGAGTAACGAGATCATGGATTTGCAGGTGATGAGAAATGCATTTTCATTGTAACTCACTGAGTTTTTCTCTCCCTCAGCTCGGCCCAACTGCTTATCATAGCCAGCTTCGTTAAAGTAAGGCTTCTCATTCAGAACAAGAGCCTGCAACGAGAGAAGGACTTGAAGGATGGAGGAGCTCCCTGGGTTCCACATTTCAGTGCCAGAGCCATTCCATGTATTCAGCAGACTCAAGCAGACTCTTCCTGACTCGTACAGGTTAGGATTCAGTCGCATCCCACCTGAATGATAATGTACCATCTGTATTCAAAGAAGGAGAACAATGTTATTTGTTTTAGTCCCCAAACGCACAAAATGACAATGTCACTTGTCCACAAAACACATACAACAACAACAGTAGCATCTTTAGACCACATGATAGGTAGGGATCAGAATAAGCAAGAGACTGAACCCAAAGAAACACATATCTAAAAGCTAGTGTGAGAGATAAGAGAAGTTAAAGCAGTGGAACTCACTGGAGGCTCATGAGGATACTGTGGTGGAAGCATTATGTCGAAAAAGAAAAGTCCATCATGGTATGGTGTGCCAGGGGCACCAACTAGGACTGCACGCAGAAGGTCCATCCTTTCTTCATACACACGCACGTAAATTGTGTCTGTTCATCACAAAAAGGTCAATATCAGTAATATTATATTCAAAACACAATAACAGAACATGCAATAATCAAACAGAGAATACATAAATAGAAAGAGTAAGAGAACTAACTGGGAAGATCTGCCTCCAAATTGCTCCATTCTTGCTGGACTTTCTTCACCCAACTCTTTGTAACCTATAATAAGAGATGAATATGCAAAATTTGTCATTTAGCTGATCTCAGAATGTTAAAAGTGTTGGTCTCAAAGAGTCTTACCGGGGGTTGTGCCAACTCTTTCGCCGAAGAAAAGAAATGATGGTCTGAGCAATCAGTAACCATATCAAACTGTCTAAATCTCACTAGATTGCTAATGTTTTCCACAGGAGTTGAATCTAGTGTCTTGTTAATTCCTTTTCCTACTATAGGCAAGTTGACCATCATGTCCATATCCACTTCATCTGATTTAGATTCAATGTCATATGATTCTGTTGCTTCTTGAACAAGGACCTCAGAGTCGCTTTGTTCTTCAGTGTCATTGCAACGTGAATGCGAACTTAAAGCAGAAGTGGAAACATGAGAACCGAATAGGCTTGAAGCAAGGTTTGTGATAAATCCAATGGCAGCTTTTGGAAGGAAAAATGAACTAGATTCCAGAACATTCTTGTCGCAGCTTTCATCAGCATTGAAGAGATTCACCAGACCCTGAACATACATGTATTATATAAGTCATGTGGATACAGAGATATATTCTGCTACGGGAATAAACTGATACATTCCTCATTGCTCAAGAACTATATAAGGAAAATAATAGGTAGATGCTGAAGGTATTGATTTACCGTTTCCTGATGGCTTGAAGATGATTCATCTGATTGACCTATCTTCTGACTTAGATCTTGAACACTACCTTCCGAACTTATAGTGCTTGAGTTGGAAAATTCAGACCTTTCCATCCTCCAAATTTCATATGGTGCAACCTAGAATACAAATGTTAAGAGAAACATTTTAACAGAATATAAACCTTACTGATTCAATTGAGTGAACTTTCAGCATTGACTGGAATTATAAGTAGCCTAATACATACCTCACTAGTAGAACCATTGGCCCATTTCACCTCCACAACACCATTTCTGAAACCTGCAACAACACCAATGCTTGACAAACAGTATGCAGCACTGTAGTCACCATCTGTAAGTAGGTGTTTCGTGTCTGTAGTGACGATTGTGCTTGCATTTGGATCGATTTTTTCTTCTGGACTTAACTTGAACACCACATCGCTGAAACAGAATCCAAAATCAGGGTGCTCGAGCAGTTCATATGCACTGACAGTTTCCTCCATCTGCTCACCAACACAAGGTGCTGCTTCTTTCTCAGCCAGTGTACTCCACTGTACCTTCACAGTTTGTTCCTTTGCATTGACAACCTTCACAACACCCCATCTTTTGCTGTTGCATGTTTCCTTTTCCACAACAAACTGTTCAGGCCAAAAATCATGAGCATTAACAGCTCCAACGGGAAGCAGCTGTTGTGAATCAACTCCCACGCTGCAGCTACCATCTTGCCACAAAACATCAACCTTCATCTTAGTCTTCGTGATAACAAAAAGCTCATCCGAACTTGAGCTCTGCATATTTCTGCTAAAACCTTTTTGGAAGATCTTGTCGTTGAGATTGTAGGCAACCATGTTTGGAGTTTGTAGTTCTTCCATATCACTGTTGGAAGAGCCAGGGAGGATGCACCAGTCACCGAGCTGCCAACTTGCATGAGAAACAGATGGTAACAGAGTTAGATTCTCAGGATTCTGCAAAGCTTGAGGTGCAGTTAAATTCCTATCACCGCCCATGATGATAGAGGCAACCCACTCAACGTAGACAAGTCCTGCTTCTACAGCGCATACAGTTCCCACAACCTGGTTCTCTCTCCAGTTTCCGCATAGCCATGAAGTTGATCTGGGAGCATGTGTCAGCTTTACCTGAACTCTCTGCCCTGGATAATAAGAATACTGAGAATCCTCTAGCAAATTTGGGGGCATGGCCACAAGTTGATCATGATCCCTTACAAGGACCTCATAATTGGACCCATCGTCAAGGGTGACAGAGACACACTCAACTATCTTGTCAACTCTTCCTAGCCAAGGTCCGTTGATCACATAATCACAGAGGGAGATAGAACGCAACCTTTGAAGCTTTTTGGAATCAACTTCCTTAACGAGCTTCCCATGAATACTCTCGAGATTGACAAACATGTTCACGTTGACAACCCTGCCAGACTGTCCTGATGGTTCATTTGTGGACCTCACAATGTCGCCATACATAAAGCCCCTCTCGAAGGACAAGAAGTCATCGATTTTGCCAATGGTCTCTTCAAGGTTTGAGAAAATGTCTTGAGCCCGTCCTCCATAAGAAAACTCCACTTCTTCATGTTCACTGCTACCACTGTCACTGGAGCTCTCCCAGTCGGAGTCAGTAAGGTTCATATCCATAGTTTAGATGCCTGCCATGGAACTAGACTTTCATCAAAGTGCAAAAAAGAATAAAACAGAAGCAAATGATATAAGATAGGAAATATTCTGACCTTAGATTAAATGATGTCTCTTCCTTCCCTGAATTTACTTTGATAGATGCGTCTATGACTGATACACACTAACAGCAAAGGGTCTACTTCAAAATCCTGAAACTGCGGACCGTGACTAAAGATAGTAGGAGTCAAGTGTAAGACTCTGATAATGCCAAAGGAGATTTGCTCTGCTACTGATAACGTGAGCCAGCTATGGACTCTGATAATGCCAAAGGAGATTTGCTCGACTAGAGAGATAACGTGAGCCAGCTGAGGACTCTAAGATGCCAAAGGAGATTTGCCGAACAAATGAACTGAAGTATCCAGTTGAATTGAACTTCAAAGGGGAACTCAACAGGTAACTGGAGTTCCAATATGCCAAAGGAGATATGCCCTAGAATGAGGGTGGAGCTTCAAACCTCGAAGAAAGTTTGAAGGCACAACAAAAAGTGAAGTCTCCAGGGAGAAATGACTTGTAGCAAAGCCACCTATGGGGAGAAACTTCACTGGTTGTACTATTTGCCAAAGGAGATTTGCCCTAAAGGAGCTAGAATCCAAGTATATATGTATAGGAAACAGGAGATAGTTCAAGAAAATCAAAAGAAGAAAGAAACAAGATCGGTCTCTTGACATTCATTCACGCATACTCCCACCAGTGTGGCAGTGAGATCATCATGATGTAAGCTCGTTAATTTTTTTCCATCTAACCTGCAAAAAAGTGTCATTCATTGTCTTACTCATCACAAGATTCGAGAGCAAACAAATAAAGAACGGAGCATACTATTTATGTAGATGTATGTTACTGCTAAAAACCAATTTGAACTAAGAAGAGAGCACAGAACAGAGAAAATGGTACTCTTTAGGGCTCATAAACTCATAAAGCGGATAAGCCTTAGAGTACTTTCATCAAACACAAAAGAACTACAAAGTTGAACTTGGCTATTCAGAAACAGCAGAGAGATTAAATGGGATCAATATCAAAAGCAAAATAAAGTGGAAACACCAATTCTAATCAGAAAAAAAAACCATTAACAAACACAGCTAGGTCAACTGTATGAACTTAAACACACACACACACACCAAACAACTGTAGAAGCCAGGACTAAACAGATTCATCTTGGTAGGTGAAGAGGGTTCCTTTTCTCCAAACACACAAGAAAAAGAAAACTCAAAGGTCATAGCTTTTCTACTTGCTGACTAACAAACTTAGAAACCCATGCTTGAATTTCATAAAAGAGAGCAAAAGCTAAGAACTTTTTTTTTTGAAACTTAAAAGCTAAGAACTTGAGAAGACCCTTTTGTTAATTCTCAAAGAAACTCAACAAGAGATGGATCAACTTACCATAAGAAGCTCTGTGTAGGGGAGTGAATAGAAAGAAATCAAGAAGACGAGCAAAGGGTAAGTTTCTTCTCCCTTTCAATCCCAGGAGTCTATAACGCCATTAACAAACCTCCAAACCATTACTTTCTCTGCTCTCTTTGTTTCAGCTCTATCCAATATCTCTCTGTTTCTCTGCTTCTCTCTCTGGTGGTGGTGGCTGTTGGTGGCTGTTGGTGAGGGACAGTGGTTAGGTTTGACATGGAGAGAAGAGGAAAGATATATTGAGTGGTGGTGGTGGTGGGGGAGGGAGAAGAGAATATACCAACAGTATCTCCACATACACTATACATCACTCCTCTTTTTCCTCCTCCTTTCCTTTTCCAATTAAATTATTATACCTGTGCATTTTTTCTAAATATGATATAAACACTATAGGTTTCAGTTTGTATCATGCTAAAAAGTAATTTCTATTTCTGAGATAAAAGTTGAAAATGAAACATCTACTAGGTTAACTATTAAAGCACAATTTCCTTTTCTTTTCCTTTTTATGTGTGTTGCTAAAACCCCAAACATTGAAACAAATTGGTTCATACTAGTATTAGAGAGGATTGTATCATAAATTTGATACTATTTTAAAAATTTATCTACAAATTATAACCATTTCCATCAATATATTAATTTTTGATGATTCTTAAGGCATTTATCAATATTAATTTATTTATAAAAGTTTATAAATCCAATTTTATCTCTTAAATATTAAATTCTATATCTATATATTAGAGTATTTTTGATTAAAAGTATTTTTGATTAAAAGTGATTTTAATAGTTATATCCAGCTTATAATATTTCAAGCAGTTTTTTTTAATTAATCATTTTTGTTGAAACAATAACTTAATCACACATTAACATTGGATCAATGATAACATTAATACTAGAATAACAGCCTAGTGAAACATTAGGCTTGGTCTAAATTTTCAAAAATTGATATACATGATTCATGTTTTCTAAATTATCAAAAGGTTATAAAAATTATCAATAAATTGTTTATGACTTGACCGACCATAAGTGTGACATAATGTATCTATAATTCAGTCTTTGTAAAAAAAAGATTATCATGAAAATTATGTGTTTTATGTCCATGATTTCTTATAGATTTGAAGTCAATTTTGAAAATTTTAAATTAAAATATAATATTTTGTATTTAGGATTGTTTGAACCCGGAACACGAATGATATTTATAAATATTTGTAATTCTTCAATATTATTCAATTCGATTGCTTTTGAGGACATTGAAGCCTACGGTTTACCAATATTGATGATATAAAAGGCCATCAAGAACCTCTATTACTTTTTGGTAATGCTTATGACAAATTCATTAAACATAAATCATATATTTTCCAAACGTAAACATCATTGGGAAATTGTCAAAAATACTATTTTTCTTGTATTACTTTTCATTTTTATTTTAATCATTTTTATTCTTATTTTCAAGAAAAAAAAACACTTATAATTCTTAGGTTAATTAATCTAAACTTAGGGTTCAGAGTTGAGAAGGTGGATAGCGGTGTACGGTTTATGAATGTAAAATTTTAGATTTTAATTAATTTTAAAAAAATTATCTCTTAAAAAAATAATATTTATAAAATATGTTTTTAGTAAAAATAAAAATAAAAATTGGTATAAACTTGAAATTCTCTCTAACGTCATTAGCAAACGGGTCATGGTTGACTTACAAAATCGTGTTTCTAACTACGGCTGAGTTTGTCACGTGTCCTTTATGAATAAATTTTTCAAGCCATTAGTCAACAAGAAGATGGGAAAATACATGAAATCATTATTGTTTTCCTTTTTTTGTAATTGAAAAAAAACAATAATGATTTTCCTTTTTTCTGTCAAAATGATATTCATAATTGTTCGCACACCAGATATTATGTAGATAACTCTGAAATATATTGAGATTTTTCCAACTTAATCAAAGCTACTTTACTTTTCTTCTCTTGGCGTTACATGAATGTGGAATAGCTATGCCAAGTTCCAACTAAATTAAGGTCGCTTTCTCTGTTTACTCCTTTTGTTTTCTGTAATGGAATTGCACATGTCTCCTATTTTGTCAGCTAACCCGAGCTTTACTTTTGACTTAATGCAGGTAACAAGAATATTCTTGGTACATTACATGAAAAAAAGGTATCATCAACTTTCTTAGATTTGATATAACACTTGTAAAACTTTGGTAGCTACATTTAAGATATGAAGCATTCTGGTTCAATCCTGAATTGTTGTTTCTTTGTATGCTAAGCAAAGTTTTCTTAACTTACTTTTCTGACTATCATGATTCATGACATGTGTTTCGGGAAGTAAATAGACTAATCAAGTATCAAGTAAATACAATAATCCAATAATCTACAAATAATGCAAATAAGTACAAAAATTAACTTGTTGTTTTACTAAGCTAATAAAAATGATCAAGTATCATTATCTCAATTTGAGAAGTTCCAAAAATAAAACTTAAAGAGTCACAAGATCGAGTGATGCTTGAGACTGAAACTGATATGTAATTTTATTTCCAATTTAAGGGAATTTTTTAAAAAGTTGAATCATTCTTTATCCACAATTTGTGAGGGCAAGACTGAATATTACGAACAAACACTAAGGTCAAAGAAAATATTCGAGTGTCTTATAGAAAAATTTGGATTGATCAGTGACAATACCCGACTTTTTCTTTTGGGTTAGTGATTTTTGATTATTCTTGGAACGACAGCTGACAAATGCGACACGTGTAAAATGAAGACATTTTTGGGCTGTTAAGAGTAATTAGGATAATTTTTAACGTGCGTTACATGTAAGCTATGGCATCGCTCTATGGAAACGTATGCATCCTCGTAGTAGTAGACGTAGGGTTTTTTGGTTTGTTTAATATTTTTGTTCATGATAATCCAAAAAATTAAATCAATCTAGCACCAAAATATTTACGTTTGTCAAAAAAATTGCACCCTTTTAGGTTACTTGATTATCTACTGAAATTTAGAGCAAAAAGAACATATAGACCATTGGTTGATGACCGAACACCAAACAATAACCCAACATCCAAATATTATTTGATTCTTAAATTATTTACTTATTATCATTTAGCAAGCATGACCAAACCAAAGTATTATATGTTCTTTTGAAACTAAGTATTATATGTTTGACCTAGGCCATCAGATATTAGTTGTGAAATGATATAAAATATACTCGTTATGTTCATGGATTTGATTGAAGCAGTACCATCTTAAATTATTTATGGGTCCTGTTCAAGAAAAAAATTAACAGTATATTTAACAATGTAACAAAGTAGTTTAAATGTTATAGTTCTATTTTTATATATTTGAAATCTCTTTTAAAATTATAAATTCTAAACTTGTATCTTTTAGATAATAACTTGTATATTTAATTTCAAAAATTATTAAGTTTTTTTTTGTTTTAGATTTGAATCTTTTTGTTTTAGATTTGGATCTTTTTATTTTAGATTTGGATCATCTTCAACCGTTTTACATGTTTATGCTATTAGATGATCGTGGATTGAAGCTAAAGATTTATGGGATGGACAAATAAGTTATTGTATCGTGTTAACACCTAGGCATGGACATAAAATCCAGGACCCAAAATCTGAACCGAACCTGAACCGAAAAACCCGATCCGTTATCCGATCCGAAATATAAAAATATCCGAATAAGTTTTGTATGATGGTATAAAAAATATCCGAACCTGAAGTGTTATTAACCAAACCCGAACGGGTAACCTGAAATATCCAAAATTAATAGTCAATATAAATATTATATATATAAATATTTCAAATATTTAGTTTAATATTTATATTGATATGACATACAATAAATATTAAAATATAATTAAATACCTTAAATATCTAATCAGTTATAATTAAGTACTTTATAATTTACTTGTTAAAATAACAAGTCTACTCTATATGCAAGATAACACATATGGTTTACAAATGATGTTGTTTTCATGATTGATTTAATATTTTTTTTTTAATTTTATCAATTTTATGTGTTTTGGATGTTTTTTTCATGGAATGTTGCTATTTTCGGATTTATGTGTTTTAGATGCTTTTAAATTCAGTTTAACCATTATGTTTTCTATGTTTAGTTTTTTTTTATTATGTATTTTACTTTGGTATAATCCGAACCGAACCAAAAAAACCCAAAATCGAATGATATATGATTACTTTACGGATTTTAGGATGCAATACAAATTATAATCGAAACCGAAGTGATATTATCTGAATCCGCTCGTACTAAGAAAAGTTTAATATGGGATCTAGAGACCTAAACCCGAAAATCCAAAAATTCGAAAATCCGAAAGACCTGATCCGAACACCAACGGGTATCCGAACGCCTATGCAACACGGGAGCAAGTGGCTAACATAGTGTAACATCCAATAATACGATTCCCTTTAGAAAATATTAATTGGGAAAAGTGGAAACTTGATGAACATGTTTATCCTAGTTGTAAAGCGACTTTTAAGTATAATAAACTATTTTGGTAGAAGGGACTTTCGAAAATGACTTGTTCCTAACTTCTCTTTACAGATTGATTTACTTTCTTTTTTGCTTTCTGTAGTGTGCCATATTTGTTTACGCACTTGGCTCTCATGTCCTCTTCCTTCTTATTGGTGCCCTTGTGCTCATCCGAAAGAGTATCTGATTAAGATAATCATACGTGTCGTGGAATGATATAGTCTTTCCTTTTTTAACATATGCTCATTAGAATTAAGCACTGGTTACAAGGAAATTAAGCGTTCGAGTTCAATTTATTTTGATCACTTGGTAGAAGCTTATATCGTCATATATCATGGAAAATTTTAATGTTTCCCACATTATTAATACTATTTTTCATTTTTATTTTAATTTAGAGACATTTTCATAAATACTATTTTTTAAGACAAATATTTTTAAATTAATTAGAATTCTAAATTTTACATTCGTAAACCGTACTCTCATTTCTCAAATCTAAACACTAAGTATTAGATTAATTAACCCAAAGATTATAAGTGTATTTTTTCCTCTTAAAAATAAAAGTAAAAGTGATAAAGGTAAAAATGAAAAATGATACACAGAAAATGGTATTTTTGACAATTTTTATATATCATATACGATAATAAATCTAAATCTTTTCTAAAATCCTGACGAGTATTTTTAAAATCACCTAAAACTTATAATATTTTAATAATATATAATTTATAAATTATGATAATATGATGATATTTATAATATGAAAATAATACTATATAGATTAATATATTATTTCAGTTTAGTTTAAAAAGATTCGATGTAAACTATTCTTTTGAAGGCAAAAAGAATATTATTATTATAATTTGTAAATTTTTAAATTTTATAAATAACAATTTTATTTTTTGATAAATAGAGTCATTACCTATTTAGCGTCTAGCGTTTTTTCTAAACGCCCATAAATAGATAAGTTTGTGCAATCTCACCTAGTATACCATGTTGTCCAATTGTATTAGGGTTGAAACAAATTGCTCGAAATTAATAAATAAATAACTAATAGATTGGTCGGTTTATCTCCACCAAATTGAAAAAGAAAATCTCAAATTCAAGTTTTTTCCGATGAATATGCAGCTACATTCGTGTTGTAACAGTGACCGTTTGGAATGTCTTACCAACAAAACAACAGAAGCACAAAATAAAAAAATTGTAAAAAATTGGTGTTGGATTGACTCATTTTAATGGCTAAAGCTTATTTCCACCAACTTAGTAAAATATGGTATTTTCAACAGAAAATATATCAGCTAAACTCAACATCTATAAATACTAGTAAATTAGTAATTTGTATCTGGTTTTGAGAAAGTAGAAGTTTGTAAACGAGCATTTATCAATAATAGTATATATAACATGCATATTATTTTGCGAGATTTTATGCTAGTGAGAGGAGATACGAAAATTAACTAAATTATAGATATATAAAAAGTATTTCTTGAAAGAAATCTACTTCCTAATACAATAGAGGGAAAAGAAAATGAACCTTTATGCGACTGATGATGTCAATGTACTTGTTTGTTAAGATAACCTTGTACATCGAAGACATATGACGTGCGTTGATAACACTTGTACTCACGGCCGGTTATGTCTTTGATCCATATACTTAAGATAAATGTTTATACTTTATTCAGGTCATGATTATTTAACAAAATTACTTGATAATATTAGAGTTAATTGGTCGTCTTGTATACTACTTGGGTAAAAAGTGTACTGATTTTTGTATCACTATAAAAAGGAGATTTGCTCTCGGCCACCTCACATCATAGGCTTGGATGTTTCGGTATTCATGTCGAATTCAGATTGGTCTTTTTGAGTTTAGATCTGAAAGATCTTAAATATTTGAACATAACTAGGTAGTTCAAAAATTTATGTCTGGATTTGCACTAGTTCTTCTCAAATTTGGGTTGATTCGAATCTATAACTAAAATACCTACAAAATACTTGTAATTTTCAAGTCCAAATCGGATTCAAATATTTAAAATTTTTAAAAGATACGAAATGCCTAAACTCATCAAATTTAGACGAAGTTCATCATATTTATCTAAAAATTTTAAAAATAATTTAAAATAAACTATTAATAATTAAAATAAAACATTTTAAACTCTAAATGTTACACTAAAATATTCATATTATTTGAAAATGTTACAAAAAATAGTAATACAGATTGTTAACAAAAATAACATTTCAACTAAATTATAAACAAAAGTATATAAAGTATAACACAAAAAATATAGGTTTGGATAGTCATTTTTTAAATTTGGATATAAATCGGTTATTATTGGATCGGACTTATTCGGATTGTGTTTACTCATATCATTTTTTCGAATTTAGATCTATTCAAAACGGTTTTCTTCTGTTACATTTCTTTTGAGTAGAATTTTTTTGGACTTAACTATTTGCAAATTTTTAGTTTCACATCGGATATTTTTATATTAGTTTTTGTTCGATTTTTTTGGATCTGCGTAAAATGCCTAGGTCTATCACATCAGATTAAATACACTGAACATCTCACTAAACCAAATAGACTAAAATTAGATCTTTTCTTTCGGCAGCGATTAAAATACATTCCATACTTTCAATATTTCCAAAACGCAAGGAACTATTCATAAAATGCAGCAATAATTATTAAGCAGCGGCCATGCTTTTGCTTCATACAAAACATATACGAGTATGAGTACACTAATTGATCTAAGTGCATAGAATAATAAGAGTGCGGCAGATTGTGATCAAGAAAGTGGAGAAACTATTATGACAACAGATTCCATTAGCACAATGATTTATATAAAAAAGTGGAACCCTTTATTTATTTTCCACATTTTTATATTACCACTTTCTTCTTAATGTGCAACTTTGAATGGACACAAACTCTGTTTACTTAATTTATTTACTTTGGTGGAAAGCTCTTTACTTTACCCACCACTTGGTCTTTGTGGACCGTCGATGTTGCTTCACTAATCACTACCATAACCATTCTAATATGTTCCATTATATATCTTTTAGCTTTTGCATCTCTTCATGACTTTTTTTGTAACTATGGTTCTTCACATTTTCTAGTACTATTTCAACACATGATATTATTCTAGGTGTCATTACTCTTAACAAAACCTTGTTACATTCCTTACACATGTTAGATTGCTAATGTGAATAATTAAAGAACATTGAGATACCTGATCATAAGAAACTTTCTTTATAACATGATGTCCAATTACAATGAGTTCGTATCTAGTGCAGTTACATTAAAAACTCACTTTGAATTAATTTAACCAACCAAATGTTCTTAAGCTGGCTCTGGTGATCTTGCACGCAAAGTAGCTTTTCTGTGACTCCTTCCACTCAATGGTCTGTCTCTTCCTCGCATTTTAGGCGGCGTTATGCTCACGACTTGACTCACGTTCGTTAACTTTCTAGGCAACTCGCTTCTGACCAGTGCCGGTGAAGGGAGAATGGTCTTTGGAGTTCCTTTCTTCTTCATTTTTTCTTGATCCGCTAGATGATATCTCTGCATTGTTCACGTTCAAATGTATTAAAAATACACTAATTCCTAAAAAAAAAAAAATATGACCTAGACCTAGTTGAGTTCACTTGTACATCATAAGACTTACTTTGTACTTTTTTTTAATTTTTTGGTTTACAAATATCTTTATTTATTTCTTGCTTTTCTCTATATTTTGTAAATCTTTTAAATGGGTCTCTAATCCTGTAAATATCTTGGGTTTAAGCAATGGCCCACTTTTATCCTAAGCACTACCTTTTTTGTTGCTTAAAATATCATTTTGTGTTAGGTTGTGCTCATGCCTCATGGGGTCTTTTACCAATTTTGAGACTTGTACTAGAAACTAACTCAACATTTTTAGTTTATTCTGGAATCTTTGTTAATGAAAAATCATTAGAAAGAAGAAGAATCACCTGAACCACAAAGTTGCGTCTTTGGCAGTCTAGAAACATACTCACATTCCATTTTGTTCTCGCTGAGATCTTGTCTCTTACTGTTGAGAAACTGATTTGATCTCTAGAAGTGAACCGATCAACTTCATTGAACCAAAGACAAGTAAAGAGATTGCTAATTGGAACATGCTCTCTTAAAATGACACACCCTTCTGGTACATCTGCATATCCACCACTACAACTCATTGAAATATTTTGATTCTTGGAATATAATGTTTAAGAAAAATACAAATCTATACCGCTTGTGATTGGGAGCTTGGCAGTAGAATAAGGTGTTAAACCTTCTTTCTCGTAAAAATCCACTTGAAAGTCTATTGATGCATTGGCATATTTACCCGCAGCTTTATTTGCTTCAGCTTCCACAAATACATCAAACCGTTTGTAATGTCTAGAGATTGCAAATGTGACATTCTCCCTCCACAAGAACCTATACTAAAAATGGTGAATGTTAGATTATGGCGTCACGGAAACATAGTCAGAGAGACTAATGAGTTCAGAACCTCTCAAGAATTTGATGTGGGTCGACCACAAGGTCCAGTTTCCCATCCATCCACATAGAATACCGCGAATTCGGAAACAGCCTATGGACTAGAAGCTTTGGTACCTGAAACAAGAAAGATCATGAAATTTCATATTTCAAAATATAGGTAACTTGTATTGTAAGTTACCTTTCCGTTGCGCCTTCCATCTGTATAAGGAAGGTTATAAACAACAACAACTCTCCATAACCCTACTTTCTTGGTGGTTCTGTTAAAGCTTTTATCTCTCTTCAAGCTTGATTCAGTCTTCTCATCAATAAACATGAAGAAGCAAACTGTTTGCTCGGAGTATTTACTAATATTGCTAGGGCTCTTCACATCATCAAAAGCATCTGAGAAAAAAAAGAGTAAGATAACTTCTTGATCAGATACCGTGAGCCACACGAAAAGAAGACTAAAATGACTGGAGAAGCATTAGAGAATGACCAAACACTGTTGAAGCAACTACTATCCCTTTACACCGCTTCATTTCATGAAGATCTTTCTCATCGATATCGAATCCTGTTCCTCTTCCAGGTTCAGGTCCTTTGACAAATCTAGTTAAAAAAAGGCATTGTAGGTTAATCCACAGAGAAAACGTGACAAGCACTCAAGAGATAGACTTACCCGCAATGCACACTCATCGTAGCTTTGATGTTAAAAGATCTTCTCCTCTGTTTCAAAGTCGGATAACCACCAAAATCTGAGCCTCCAAACTCTGTCTTCCGGTTAAGTGGCTTCTCATGTATATACGTTAGGTTCTTAAGAACAGGGGAAAACGATGGTGAGCTTGGCATTAAAGCTATTGCTTCTTCTAATGGGAGGTAACAAACTGGACATGCTGTACAAACCAAAACCAGCAAGAATTAACAGTTTGGTTTACACAAGAAACAGAACATTGTGTTCATAAAGAATCAAGAGACAGAGATATTACGGCGTGGTCCGGTTCTCTTCTTGTCAGTTGGTGGAGGAGGTAAGGTGAACCTGTTACATGGATGATCTGGAGGAAGTGTATAGCCACGAAAATATGGAGGAGGACGAGGTCTATACACTTTGACAGATTTTTCCACGTAAGATAAGTTGTTATGGATGTTGCTTATTCGCTCTCTCTTTGCACTGTCACTGTCACTGTGAGGAACTTCAACTTTCTCACCATCTTCACCTGATTGCAACCAAAACATAGAGGATAAAGGCAGTTGGCAAGATTCCAAGAATGAAATGATCTAAAGGCAGTTTGAAACCCACAAGGCCACAGCTCCACAAGCATTTTCATCTAAGTTTTGGGAAAACTATTACTAAAAATCATTTAGTTTTGATTAACACTGATTAACACACAACAATATGAAACAAAAGTGATATTATTACCGTTCCAGACGTAAAGGAAGCGAATGAAGACAAGAGTGGAGATAATGAAGAGAATCATCTTACGACGTCCTAAGAATTTAAAGATCCAACGTACACCATCTTCCTTCTCCTTATGCAACTTAAATGGCTTCGTACGCGTTGTTGTAACCGTGTGAGTAGGCAAACCAACGCCACCATACCCCATCTTTATTCTAAGATTTGTGATTAGCAGATATGATCATCTTTTATTTCTCAAGAATTTCAAAATCACGGGTCTCTTTTTACCAGGAAAGTTAGAACAAAAGGTATATAAGCACGATTAGTTGTCTGTTTCTTCACTTAACTCACGATTTAATGAGAAAAGTAAATTACTTAGAGGAATCTCTACGGCTATATCTACACGTGGCAGTTCATGTCTGCTGTGACGTGGAAATTTTAACAAAAGAAAACCAATACTATACGCTTATGCATCCAAATTATTCAAAAAGGTTTATCATATACATCTTTAAATTGCTTCAGTTAAATTGGGATTTAATAACCCTAATTAGAAAAAATCATCCATAACTAAAGCTTTGTATTAAATTATTAAATGTTGTGTATTGGAGTTGAGCCGGTTACTTATACTGCTATAGATCACCTTCAAGTTTTAAAATAGATTTTGACGCACTTTAGGTTTCGTCCTTCTTTTGTGTTGCATTTACTTACTAATTAATAATCTTCACTAGGCTTTCAGCATTTAGCACCACCATGGTATTGTAAATCACATCAAATTCAAATTATAATTATTTTGTTTCCAATATTCACTTGGTTGTTATATTTTACGTATTTTTGTTCCACATTCGTATTTTGGCTACATTACATATATGTCTTGATCACTCAGCGGCTTCTTTAGTGATTTTCTCGTTTGTAAATGATTTAAGTAAAATGTATTACTCTATAGAGAAAATATCATATGTACATGATATATTAATTATATAGTGTTCAAAAAATGAATTATGTATATATAATAACAAATTAATATGAATTAAAATCGAAAGAAACGGCCAATCAATCGATGAAAAATCTTTGCCAAACAAAAAATGGACCTGAACATATACTTTGTACTAAATTAGATTTTGATGATTTCAAGGATACTTTGTCTATCTCACGACCATTGATTCTAACCATCTACACAAACGGACGCCCACAAATTCTGAGGCAAAAAACTTTCCTTCTACGTTTGTTTGTTTGTTTCTTTTTTTCTTTACATCAAATCCAATTCAACCAGCATTTCTTATTTTCACATGTTCATCTAAAATTGGTAAAATAATTATTTAGGGGGGCGGGCATCTATTATAGATACAATAATATTACCATATTTGCATAAATATATCCTATATTCCTATGAAATTACTTCAGCTTGGTTTCCGGACTTGGATTCGTAGAGTACAATGTAGATGACTTTCATACACTAGGATATGTCATAAGAAAAGTTACTAGTTTAAGTGACATTAAATTTTAAAATATGAAGCATTTTAACGTCGTTCTTATTGCAAAATATCTAAGAGATATCACTATCCTATGAATCATCTCTACCACTTTTGTTTTTCATTATGTCCCCTGGAATGTAAACCGTTAGGCAGACAAGCTTTCAATATTAGCTAGACAATTTTCTCTTTTTCTTACAGTTTATCTTGGAATGTTTAGTTTGTATGATCAAACATAATTAGAATTTCAGAAAAATTGGGTTGTCTCAATGTATAATATGATGTTATATATATGCTGCATGCATGTATCTATGTGTCTGTGTTCACTTATATATAGAAGTACATTATAATTTTATTGTAGAACATTTTCAGCGCCAGGAGGGATTAACATAAACCAAGAAGAAACCAAGAAGTGGATACAACATTATACCCTTAAGGGTCTTGCAATCTTAGTAAAAAAATTAATATTCATCGTTTGACACATAAGAAACATAAAACTAAAACCAAGAAGATGATCAATCAAATTCAAAGATTCTTTCTCTCTTCGAAGAAGCTTTCTCGTTATCTTTCCTTTTTCTCTCCCTCCTTTTGTTTCCCCTTCTTTGGTTTGATGAAACAGAAGCACGAGCAACAAGGCAGCTGAAACAGAAACTTCATCTTGATTCAGCTAGAATAGGACCAACATTAATTACATTGATGTCTGCCCTTTTATACTTGATTAACTTTATATAAATTGATGTTATTCTTTTCCAGTTCCGAACTCAGTTTCTTTGTGGGGTTTCCTTTATTCGTTTCTGCTTTTTGGATGCTTTTCAAACTAAGTTGATTCCCCCAAGATAAGATGATGCCTCTGCCTGGTGCAAGTCATAATAAATGAATAACCATTGTCTTCGCCAGGAGTGAGATGCTAAATAAAGGATTTTGGCCTAGCTCAGCCATGTATCATATAAACTCAACCCTATTTCAATTCCAGTCTTTTTAACTTTTATAAATTTATACATGAATGGAAGCCCAAGATAATTCATATTTCCTAATATTTTTTGAACGATCAAATTAATTAGAAAATTTTCCTAAACATTTAACTAAAAAAATTCCCTAAACATTTAACTATAACTAATATTCAGAAAATCCCCTTTTTCATCAACATAAAAACCATAAAAATCCACTGTTTATAATAGTGTTAAAGGTAATATATTTAAATATTATTATTTTTATTTCAATATTTAAAATCATAGTAATTTCGATATGAATTAATTCAAAATGCTAGATTGAAGACACTCAATAGTCAAAAATTTATTTCCTCTTTGATTGTTGTAGCGCCTATACGGGAAAAATATGCAATGAAGTTATGTGTTCGGCAAATAAAATTAAATGCATGTATTTGTATGCTTATCGTTGGAGATGAATTTCTCATTTTCAACAATGGTCCTGTCAATGTGTGACATGTGGAGAACTTTGGTTGCTAGATTCATTTTAAAGTCTTCAAGCAGACTGCATGTACCACCTCGTAATAACGTGAGTCGTGACCCAGGCTCAATTCATCAATCAAAGCTTATTGAAATTGAATCCTTTAAATCCTGCAAAAAATGAAATCAGTGAGAAGAAAAGGACAAAAAGAAAGGCAAGTCCAAAAAGAAGCAAAGGTTCACAAGAAGAAGAAAGGAGTCAAGACATATAGATGTCAACACATATGTCAACAAGAGAAAATAATACTATTGAGCTACCAGTATAGTTAGGCCCAACCGAGTGGTTGTATACTTGTATCTAAATAACTTGGTTTGAGGAAAAAATTGTTGAAATTATTAGTTAGACTACAATATTAAAAGTTGCTAATGTGTAAGGTTAATTGGTTAACATTACTTGTAAAACTAGACTAGTGCCTAGATGTATGAAGTAGGAGAAGTTGTTTAAGCTAGAAGTATAAGTTTGTGTGTAGCAAATAGAGAAATCTTCTATATATATTTGTGTGTAATGTATCCAAATTATCAATGTAGACAATTAGTTTTTCACTTATCTCTTTTAAGTCTTTTACTTAGGACCAATAATCAAACAAAGATTACAGAGAAGGAGGGAGAACATTTTCTTTGTTTATGTTTAAATAAATAAAGAGAAACGTAGAAAACAAGAAGAACAAGAGAGGTGAGATAAAGAGAATTAACAGAAACCTAGTTGTTCCATCATTAAAGATCAACAAAGTTTCCTATAGGGAGCCTCCATGCACTTAAAGACATACCATTCCCACCTTTGATTCTGAAGACCAAAGGCGCCGGCCATGTTTAGACCTATTCGCTACAAAGCCGCGTATACCCAAACTACCCCACCATGCAGCATAGACTGGAGTCATTGACTTGTTGATGAGGACATGACACTTGCCGTAAAAGGCCATTCATTAAGAGACCCACCACAGTCAATCAATCCAAAATTTGAACCGAGCAATGTTAACTAATAAGTATTATTTTATGCCCCACAAGAGAGAGATCATAGACCTATATTTTTAAAAAATTCACTTCATAACAAATCCAATATATCAACTGATAAAATCCAACCAACGAGGTTGGGCCAGTGATTCTGGCTGCGGACGGTCTTACAGAACTTCAGTTCGGCGTCCCTAGTTCGATATTCGTTGGCCACCCGTGCCTTCCTGGAAGAAATCACGTGGCTGTTGAAGGTCTCGTGGGGACTGTTTGGGTCCAAGGCCTAAAAACCCCACGGATATCAAAAAAAAAAAACTGATAAAACCCGAGTAAAAAGTGAGACTTTAAATAAACTTATCCTTGTAGTGGTATAGCCATCCAAATTCAAGTAGTATTCCCACTCTTTTGAGTTCACTCCTCGTCACCACTCTTTTTTCCTTTCTCAATTTGTCTATATTTCTTTTCAAAAACCCTTTTAAGTTAACATGGAAGTTAAAGTTACGACCAATTTTCTTTTGTTGATAATGTGAATTAAATACAAAAATTAACGATTCTTAAATCAGTTGGGTAAAGCTCTAAAAGTTACGTAAGACCCAAAAGCTCATTTGAAACTACGTGAAATCATTATAGTCAAGGGATTACTCATATCATACATAAACCAAAGGGTCGCAACCAAAACTTTGGTTACCTAAGACCAAAATGTTTTTCATATGTTAGGCTGCAATAGCACAAAATCCATCAATAATGAAAAAAAAAACAAATCTAACAAAACCTGAAAAAAATCTATAAATACCATTGTTCTAAAAATTGGTATAGGCGGTGCCTAATCACCCATTTAATCGGTAAATCGGGTATGAATGAAACAATCTTTTCAAATCGATTTTTTTAGCGTTCAAAAGTTTGGCCTAGACGTCCACCTAAACAATAATCTTCTATAAAACGCTTAACGGTCACCTAGTAATCCTTAGAATATTGATAAAAAACAATGTTAAATGGAGTTATTTATTTGCCATTCGCAGGAGTCCATGCATTACAAGTTCTTTAAGAGTATAGTCATATCAACTCTCACTATGCATCATCTCATCTTCCAATATATAAGAGACATAAAAAAGACAAGACTTATAAATTAATAATTAGCATATTTAAGTTTCATGGGGTAAGTCCGGGACAGAATCTGAAACCCTAGGAGAAGTCAACGGAAAGAGAGGGAGAAGTCGTGGCTCCAAACCCCTCTGAGTCGTCGACGGCGACGGGTGCAACAAATAAAACCCTTTCTCTTTCATTGCTCTTTCTTCAGCGTCGAAGCATGGCTCGCTCGGACTCTTATTCGAAGACCCGGCTTGATAAAACGGGTCGGATATGAGAGGAGTGTTAGGGCTGCGAACAAGAGACGGAAAATCCAGGATGCTGGGGGAAACTAGTTTCTCGGGTAACCCGGAATTTACCGGGTGGATCTTGAAATGCTTCTTGGAGTTGCGGCGTTCGTAGAGGCCAAAACCTGAGGAGGATGAAGATTGCTTCTTGTTGGCGACGGCATTAACCGGAGGGATTGAGTACCTCGGTTCGGGTTTGTGGGTCGGGTTAGGCTTCTTGGAGGATCCGGTGAGCATCTGGACGACTTGCTTGAAGGAGGCAGCATCGGTTTGGACGAAAGTGGTGTGTTGAGACATGGAGGTAACGGGTCGTGTGGTCGGACTGGTGATGCTGCTTGGTGAATTATCCATTGAAGCACGCGTTGAGAAAGAGGTCTCGAGTTTAGATTTTACACTATAGGTGAAGAGATATATATTTATTATTTTAAAATCAAGAACAAGTCTAATTTTATCCAAAAATAATTAATCATTCAGTAATTAGTTATTTAAATTTATAGATAATGTAATAAATAAGTTTGTATATATTTGGTGGTCAATGATATATTGAGAAGGTTTAAGAAAATAACCAGCACATGTTGATCAGTGGATAAAATTAGCATCCGTATTGAAAAAAAAAAATTGTTGGATAACATAGTTATGTAGTTTATTCACTAATTTATATGCATATCTAAACTGAAAGTATGTACTTTGAAAATTTTAATCCAAATGTGATTTTTATTTTATCATACATCATACATCATACATCTTATTAAAACTGAAGTACAAAATAGAATATACTTATTTTAAAATATTTAATTATAGTTTTACTTTTTCATTCTTTATCTTATTTAGCGTTAATATTTGAATATAGATTTGACATAATATTTAATTTTTACTCTAATAATATTTTATGGATATATCAAATCTGATATTTTGTTTGGTAGGTATTATAACTACCAACATTAGTTTGTTTATTATCTACATGGTAAAGTATATACTTTAGGTTGGTAGGAATATTTTTGAGAGATTTGATTGTTAATATTTTGATATTTACAAATCTCATTTGTTAGGTATTGAATAGTATCTATTAAAAAAGTTTCCATCTCTGAAATTATAAAATTTATTAGGTTATTTTATTTTACAGATTAGATAGATATTTATTCAGATTTGTTTGGTTAACTTAAAAATATGAATTCCTATATATTGTAGATTTTATTCATATCATTTATAAAAATACTGTAGATTTATTTTATTTACAATATTTTCTCTGTATATTTTATGGAATTGTATAATCTATAGGAATATTAAAATTTTCAACATATCATATCTCACTTGTGAAATATGGGTTAAAAATATTTATTTAGCCTTATGTAAACATAAAATTTACTTAAGATTATAATTGTCAACATAAGTTAATTATGGGTCCTATATTTTTTTATAGCCCATGGTTGAATTTTTTTTTTTCAAAAATCTACACGTTACAAATGTTATCTTTAAAAAACCAGTACTCCATTTTATACGACATCATGTTCATTTGTATAATATATATTTGGTAATGTCAGATTTATAAATATTATTTTACATGATGATTTTAAAAATTAAATAAAAATAAATTTCTATACTATTAGTTAGGAAGACACAATAATCTAATTTATTAAAACAAACATAATACTTTAAATATATTATAAGAAATATACAATACAAATGACAGTTTGAAATAATGGTATATATGTTTGAACCGAGTTCTGACTAAAGATTGAGGTCGACGGAACTCGTCGGTGGGTTCTTCAAAGACGACTAAACAGAGATGGTATTTATGGTCTGAATTGTAAAGGGAAAAACTTTCTTTTATTAGTAAGTCGAAAAATGTTTACAAGACAGTTTAGATCTGGAAATAATATAACCCTAATTCTAGCCGCCTTGCAAGTGTCCTCCCTCCCTTCTGTCTCACTCGCCCTCCTTTTATAAGATGTTCGCCTCTAGGGTTCCTTAGTCGGGTTGCTTAACGGGCCTTGAATTGGATGGGCCGACTAATTGTACGGATGGATAACGGTGTTTACTTTCAGGCTCGAATAGTTTCCTCGCGGCTCGACGATTAAAGGGGTTTTTTTCCAACGGAACGGCTTCTTCCCGTAATGTATGGAAACCTGAGCCGAGTTACCGTCAATCGACTAAGCCTTGCGGACTGGATTAGTTATTTTCCAGGCCTCGTAAGGGGATGAAATCTATCTCTTACAATATATTATTGCATTCACACAATATATATTTGATAATTTAATAATATACAATTAGTTGTATGATAAATATCAAATATATGTTGCTAGTTATGAAAAATATTTCTTTCTGGTTTTGTTTCAGTATCAGGAAAACTGTTTTAGGTATTATATGCTGTCAAGCGCCGTATGTTGTGAGTGATATGCACGCGGCGCCGTCAAAACTAGGGAACTGGCAACGTTGTCGTTGATTTGTGCATGGGTGTTTATGGTGTGTTGTGTTGACCTACTGACTTTTTCAACAGCTCTTTCCACACGTGACGATTTGTTGTAAACTTTGCAATAAGTGTTACTCCTTCTATTTTATAATAAAAGTAATTCTAGAGAAAAATTTGTTTTAAAATATAAATAGTTATAATCAAAGCAACTTTTGTATTCACTAGATATTGTGTTATTAACTAAATTATGTAAGGTTTTGTAATTGGTTGAATTTATATAAAGGTAAATTATATAAATAATATTTTTCTTAATATTAGTGTTTTTAAATTAAACTAATTACATCGTGAAACAAGTACTATTATCCAAACAATCATTGACCTTTTCAATCATTTGCAAATTGAATATCTAACGATAGATCTGTGATGCTGATTTGAGATTATTTAGACTATTTATAATGGTGCTTCATTTTCTACTGTTTGCTTCATTTTGAAGTAATTTTTGCTCCAATAGTGCTTCATTTATTGCTTCAAAATGAAGCAAAAGCAATACTGTTCATTGCTTCATTTTTTGAAGCTGGACTTTCTAAATTATAAATTGGTTTTTAACTTTTATTTGTTCTTACTTTTTAATAAAATAAACTGTAATAATTAATATAACCCAATTAATTTATAATATTTCGTTATTATATTAATTTATAATAGTAAATATTTTAAATATATATATGAAATAAAAGATAACATTATATAATTAATATAAAAGTGAAATACATAATTGATAACATCAAATTAAACATAAAATACTAAATACAATTTATGGAAAAGATACACGATTGATGTTTTTTTATAAAATCTAGTTTCATTGTTCTTTCATTTATGTTATGTGTAATAATTTTATTATAAAATAATATTGTATTTATAACAATTGAGTTGAATTATTAGTAAGAAAAATTGTTGGGTACAATTAGTAAATATGAAAAAAGTATAAGGTGTTCTTAATAATTAATAATAAAATAGAAATAGAATATACTTAGAATATTTCTTTTTGAATCAAGAAATGAAACAAACTATTGGAGAGGAGTTGCTTTATTTTTTACTTCATTTTGAATAAAATGGATATTTGAAACAAGAAATGAAGTCAACCATTGGAGATGCCCTTAGGCCATGATTAAGGGGGATCCTTAGGTGGGTTTCTTAAGGTGTGGGGCCCATGAATAGTGTAAGGATCGGTTACAAAAACTATAAACTAAGAATCTGTTTTTAAGAGTTTCTTACACTGTTCACGGACCCCACTGATACGTGTCGACTCGCGATTGGTTAACTTTAAAAAAAAAAAAAAAAACTTAAGAAGCCCAAAAGATTTCTTAGAGAGTTAATTATGCTCTTAGTCAACATGAAATCTTCTTTCAATCCACTTAGGATAAGAAAAAAGGACAGCCTGGACATAAATCTCTCTCTCTCTTTTTTCTTCTTTTAGCATCCGTGATCGGACGGAACCATCTATTTAAGAACGAGTGAATTGAACATGACCTAAATATTTACTAGGTAATTATTCGCTTGGATATTCAAAGACGAAATTCATATACTAATATTCTAGACGTTCAAAAAAAATATTTTAATCGTCTGTTTAAACAATAATTTCATATAAGACGTGTAACCATAGTCTATCAATTTTTAGAACATAGGTTTTACTCTCTTTTTTTTTTCTTTGCTAGAATGAGAGTTAATATGTAAACGTTACCGTTTTTTATTCAGTAGATAATCAGAAACACGCTAATACAAAAGCCCATATAAAGAAACCCAAGCTGATTACATTCAACACAATCATATTACTAAACTGTGTTCAATACGCATGAATCAAAGTTTCACTAGCTATTATTATTGTATAAAACCAACTCATTTGGGGCAGAACTGCTCGAATGCGAATGGACCAACATTGAAAAGACCGTACGTCATCTTGTTGAAGATGATTATTGATTTTTTCGCCACCGGCTTTAGGAAGGAGCCGAAGTATCCGCCGTGAAGGTTCGACACTTTGCTGCATTTAGCGTCTGGCGACCTCACTAGGTAAACTCGGCAATTTTTGATGGCGTAGTTGGTCACCGTTTTAGGGGCATATAGCAAGAAGTATCCGTTCATGTCTGTCTTTGCCTCAGCTGTTATGTTCTTCTTGTTTTTGCACAAAAGTCTCACCACCGCATCTGAATATACACAAATAACAAAAACAAAATTAAACTGAGTATTAGACCAAAAAATGAATTAAGTAACGTATTTGTGTGGATTTATTAAATGAACACAGCTATTTATGCACCTAACTACATTTTAACCAATAAAAATAAAATAAAATATAAAGTTAATAAATTCTACATTAAATTATAAAATGATATTTATTTTGAAACAAAATTTTTTCTTTACAACGATATATAAACTGAACGGAGGAAGAAGTATTTGTTTTTAAATTGTTATGGTAAATTTATTTACTTTTACTGTTTTTTTTTTAAAATGGGGCATGACATGACTTGAACAACATAACAAGTTTTTTTATCTGTAACGTTGATAAAGGGAAAATGGCAAGGGTACGCTGCATTTGATTGTGTTAACCTATAAAAAATAATATTACGAGTCACAGAAACACTACATTCCATTCATTTCGTTCTATTCCTGTTAATTCCAATAATTCTTTTTAAAGAGTACCAGTTATAGTCGAAGTGTAATATATAATACCTTTAACAGGTTTGGCGCCTTGGAGATTGTTTATACCGGCGTACTTGCAGGCTTTGCAGAAGACCACACCCTGGACGGCCACTAGTGTCCTGTTAAACTTAGGAGGAGAAACCGGTGGGAGAACCGGAGGCTTGATGGGAGCTTTGGTTGGTGGGAGTGTTGGTATTTTGATCGGAGCTTTGGGCAATGGTGATATTAGTTTCTTTGGAGGTGGAGCTGTTGTAGTACTGAAAACAGAAGAAGTGAAGCAGCAAAGTGCTAGGAGAGTTAGCAGAACACTCTTACCAATGAAACCCATCTTTATGTTCTTGTGTTTGGTTTGTGTGTGAGTTTCGGTTGATGTAAAGAGGGTGTACTTATAGGAGATTTTAGACTTCAAGTATTATTTTTATATAACTCATTAGAGTGGTTTATGAATAGTTAGATAAAACAGTACCACATGCACACGTCTCACGAGATATTCGCGAACTTTCCGATGTCTCTCGTTAAAGATTTAGATGTAGATCTCTCCTTACTGGTTCTAAACCCTTTTTTATTTATTTGTTAATCTGGTTTCAATACTTATATTTTGGAATTTCTGATTTCTCTAAACTCACGTCCTAGTGATCCACAAGACTATAGACTCTATACAATGTAATGATTTGAAGTTTTATGAGATGTTGAAGGAATGTGATTACGAGGATTGAATAAAGTTTTAACCATTTACACCTTTGATTATTGGACTAAAATCTATCAAAATATTTGAATGTAAAAATTATAAATGCACTTAAATAAACTACTGGAT
>CAJHQP010004087.1:0-59208 GCA_905132765.1 Moricandia arvensis
TGTGGTGCCTTAGGGTTTAAAGAAGTGTTCATCTTTGCAGGAAACTATACAAGCAATGGGATTTTAAGAGTGTCTTGTAATGGCGGTTTGAATCAAATGCGTGCAGCGGTTTTGTAACACACTCACTAATTTGCTGGTTAGAGTTTGAGTTTTTTTTTTTTTTTTTTTTTTTTCAGATTATGTGATATGGTGATATTGCTAGTTGTTTGAACTTGACTCTTGTTGTTCCAGAGCTTGATAAGAAATCTTTCTGGGCTGATCCAAGGTTTTGGTCTCTCTTTTTGTATATTTGTTGTGGGTGTTTTAGTAATAGTAATTCTAAACTCATCTTATGTTTTACTTTTTGCAGTGACTTTGAGGATGTTTTTTGATATAAAACCATTTCATTAATTCATTAAGAGATGAAGTAAGGATCATAAGGAAGCTTCCTATACGTTATAGCGAGGAAAATGGATACAAAACTGTTCCAAATGCCTCAGTGCAGCTGGTAAATGAGAAGTACTACTTGCACAAGGTTTAATTCACAGCTTTCTCATTTTTTTAGTTGCTTATGATTGAATGATCTGATGTTTGATTTGATGTGAAGTTTCTTGTTTTCAGCTCTTGCCGCGGGTTCAGGAAACATAAAGCTATACATTCAACAGGAAGTGATACTAGATTAGCCAACAATGCGTCTTTCTCTCCACTCTCCAGAGGCTGAGATGCCATGTGAACTTCCAAGCTGAGATTCACTCCGCGGATCGAGGCTTTGGGCAGCAAGCTAGTAGTATTCTCCAGTAGAGAGGCGTCTTTTGTGGCATTTGCATTTGAGATATGAGGATGGACATGTTGGCTTTCTCTGGTGTGCACTCATGGCTGCACTCAAGAAGAAGCTGAAGAACTCAAAAAGATGAGGTAACATTACTGTTCTACTTTTGATGCTTGCTACAAAATCTTGATTTCCATGCGTTCATTTTAGATATGCATATCCTTGGTGGAAGTAGAGAGAGATAGTGTCTAAGGACGAGAAGGTGCAAGGACGTTGTCCTATTGACACCAGAAGAGGACGCGTTTGTGGTCCTAAAGCATTGGGTATTCCATAAGGTATACACAGATATACATTGCAGCTGGTGATATCTACGGTGGTGAGAGGAGATTAGCTCTTTTTTAAAAGAAATCATTTCAAGAATTGTAATGTGTCACACTTATCATATAATAATATACTTTCAAAATGATAAATCATAAGTGTTATCAGGTGTGAAAAGGAAATGCTTTACTAGATCCAAAGGAACTGCAAACAGTTTCAGAACCATTCATCACAAATGCAGCTCTAGATTTTATGATATCAGTAGCCAGTGACACTTTTATTCCTACCTACTATGGAAACATGGCTAAAGTTGTTGAAGGTCACAGAAGGTACTTTATATTAATCAAAATGTTTACTAAAAGTCCCAAGTAAGATCATTGAAATGACCTTTTTCTTTTTTTGGAAGATATCTTGGGTTTAAGAAGACAATATTGCTAAACCGGAAGAGACTTGTGGAGCTTTTGGACTTGCATAACAACAAGACACTCTCATGGGATCAGTTTGCAGTATCTGTGAAGGAGGCTCATGAGGGAAGACGGATGGGAGAACCAACACATAGGAAAGTAATCTCTGATAAACCAAAGGAAGAAGATTACTTCTATTCCAATCCTCATGAATGTATCTGTAAAAAAATCCATCCACTTCAACAGAGTTGAAGCATATAGATCACTAACCACTAGAGTAGGATCTGATAAGTTAAGAGATGTAACTTAAAAAGGGTTGTATCATCTTTATATCAGGAGTTGGTATCCAAATTAGGTTTAGCTTTCCCTTAAGAATCGACTTCTTTTTGTGGATCATAGATCATCACTACTTCTCTCATTTCATTCATTAGAGATCATACATTTGTTTGAGAAACTCATTACAGCTCAGTCTAGAAGCAAATACTATCTTCTTGAGTGGAATAAGTCTAAAAGGCCCATTCGTGTGTTTACTAATTAAATAACTCTGCACTTATCGCATTAGCAGTGATCCGCTGTAGCACACCGGTTAATTTCAATCAAAAACTCTTGAAATCCGGGTTCGAAATCCCGGCAGCGGAAATTTTTAATTTAAATTTAATGGTTTCTTCATAGGGACCAACTAATTAAGGGTTAAATTAATTAATACCATCCTAAACTTTTAGTGTGTTTTGACTTCACCATAATATTCAAAACTCAAAAAAGGGTTGAATTAAGTAATCATATGGCGACACAAGTAGGCACACGACCAAAGCCATAAAAACCACATTAATGCCTGAAGGGCAAAGACTTTCATGTTGAAGAAGGTTACAAACTTGTCCATGGATAATATAATATGCAGACAAGTAATGCCACAGGTCTGAAACTATGCTAACCAAGAAAGCTATGAACTGTGCCTTACCAATTGGTGTAGTCAGAGGCTTTGAGATACTCACCATGCTCCTCAAAGTATTCAATCATACGTTTTTAGAAACGCATCACTGCCAGGATCAAACTTAGGATGTTTGAAATATAACTTTAATATTAGTACCACTAAACCAAGAAATATTTATGAAATGAAGACCTAAAATAATCTATATTATTTAAAGGCCGGAAGTCCATGCTTTTACAGCTTCCTATCAGGGTCGGGCTTGATTATAAGTGTTAAAGTTACATCGGGGTTGGATAGCACTCTGTAATTGTATGATATAATATTAGAAATACTGTTGATAGGATTATTTGTTTTCGAGGTTGTTAACGTATGATGAATGGTGTAATTTGACACCAAACTATAATTCTTATATACTAGCTAGAGTAGTAGTAGAAGAAAGGTTTTTGCTGAATTTGCATGTCATGTGCTGAACAAAAGAAGGCCAGGCCCTAGTCCTGAATTTAACATCCCTAAGTCCGACCAACACGTGCTTTTTGGTCATATTAGAGCATCTTTACCGCAAGATTCTAAACCCTAATTACCAACCATAAATCCAAATAAAAATATAAACCCAACTGGAATGAAACAAGCAAATAGCATAGTACACATTGGTGAAAAATAAAATGATTATGATTGCATGAAAAAATTAATGTTGGCTTTAATCTCAACCCCAACCTTCCAAATACTAAATCTTAAACCATAATCATTAAAATCTTAAATTCAAATATAAACTTTAAATTCAAAGATTTATAAATCTTAAACCTAGATAAAATTGAGCAAAATCAATAGAATAAAACATATTGGTAAAATTATGAAATGTCTATAATTTCATGAAAAAGTTAATGCTTATCCCAATCTCAACCCTTAAATACTAATCTTAAACACTAATTAAAACCAAACTCAAATATAAATATAATGTATAATTATAATATTTTAAATAAAATTATAATCTGAAAATAGTATTTTATGTTTTGTACTATCAACCTTATGCTGTATAAAAATAAAATAGAATAGACTTGTGAAGTCTACATTGAAGAAAAGATGATAGTAGAAGAATTGAAAATTGACGACATCATAAGAAAATTTGATTTACTGTATCAAAAGAGATGAAGACTGATGGCATTAGAGAAAAAGGTGGAAGAAACAACATCATATGAATGTCATTCCATTCAACATCACATTGCATTCTAATTTATTTGATATCATAATAAATTCTATTCCATTTAGGTTTTACTATTTCTCTTACAAAATCATATACACACCAATATAAAACACATGTACACACCGATACAAAACTCATATCAATAGAACAAGATTGAACATTTCCTTAGCATCAAATGAAAGATAACATCATAAATAGTACATTATATATTAATAAACTTGGCTAATAAAAGAAGAGTCAAATTTGAAGGGAAAACAATCTGCTCCATTTCATAAAATAGTATAGAAATACACCTCTTGTCATCTTCTTCCTTGTCTTCGAAGCCAAAATCTGAATTTATAGGTTTTCGCGTTTCGTCTTCACTCAATGATAAATCTTGGATTGGGAAGAGATGTATGGAGCCGCTCACAACTTTAGATTTCGGAATTGAATCCTTCGACTCTTTTCTCCGATATAATCCTCACAACTGGCATGCTCATTCTAAATCCGTCGTCGGGGATGTATTCGGAGGTTTCGGCATCACAGGAAAAGGAAAAAAATAGTGCGTTTGCACTGGTTGGTGTCGTCCCGGTCGCTCAAAACTGGAAAAAAAATTATTCACCTTCTCAATTTTTTCCAACTAAAATTCACTTTCTGAGTGGTGTTTGATAAATGAATGACCACGTTTTACTTATTACAATAAATAATAAATATTTTTTTTTTGTTTTCTGGTCGACCGGTTACTTGAAAAGATATAATAGCATTATTATATAATATACGAGCTATATGTGCGAGAGTTAAGTCAAAGTGTTAGAGAATGAATTAGAATTTTATTTTTGCGTGATCAATTTCCCTTTCTGAAATGGTATGCTTCCTTGGTACTATTCAATTTAGTTCCTTGGAATGCATTAATGAGGTGAACCACGAAAAAGGAATGGACTGACTCAAACATTAACGTTTCACCAATTAAACGTCATGTGTGACAACATGAAAAGGAATTAATGCATTAATATGATTTAAAAGCACCGGATTAATTAGTTCACCACGGTCCGAGTCCAAATCGAATTTAAAAACACTTATTTAATTAAAAAATATTTTAAATATACAATTTTTTTTTATAAATTAACAAAATATTTATTAAGTTATTAATAAATTAATTATAAAAAATTTCGAATCTAATACCACCATTGTAATACTCCCTCCGTTTTTTTTTTTTTATAATTGACGTTTAGGAGTTTTTGTTGTTTCCAAACTTTTATGCAAATTATAGTGACTTTTGGCTTCATCTACCCTTGTATAAAGGTCATGATCGAGAGTAAATGCACATCAAAATAATGATAAATAAGGATAAAATAGACAATAGTTTAGCTTTTTTAGTGTGTGCATTTTTCCAAAACGTCAATAATAAGGATAAATAAAAACAGAAGGAGTACAAGAAATTAATGCATTAATATGATCAGTCAATCAGCTGGATATCGTCAAACATGCCATCAATGCGACATGATAATTAAACGTCGTCGGCGAGAGGAAGGCAATACTATAAAACACCCAAGGGTTTCAGCAACGTTAAGTTACTTGATATCACACGATGGCGATCATCTCTCCTACTAAGAAGGCCCGTGAAGTGTTCATCAACTACCGAGGAGAGCAATTGCGTCACAGCTTCGTGAGTCATCTCATTGTTGCTTTTGAACGGCATGGGATCGAATTCATCGTAGACAAATATGAGCAGAGAGGCAAAGATCTCAAAAACCTCTGTGTGAGGCTTGAAGAGTCGAGGATCGCGCTTGCCATCTTTTCAACCAGGTTCTTTATATATTCTTACAATGTCTACTTCAGTGAACCAGAATTAGATTCAAGAATCCTACTTGTTATGGGTATTGATTATATAGGTACGCAGAGTCGAGCTGGTGTATGGATGAGTTAGTGAAGATGAAGAAACTAGCGGATAAAGGGAAGATCCAAGTCATTCCAATCTTTTACAAAGTGAGAGCACGAGACGTGAGGGGACAGACGGGTGAGTTTGGTGATAACTTCTGGAGCCTCGCCAAAGCTTCTAGTGGAGATCAGATAAAAAAAATGGAAAGAAGCGTTGGAATGTATCTCCGGCAAGATGGGTTTGTCGTTGAAAAACAAGAGGTGCGTACGTAGGCTTTCTAATGACATTAGGTCTAAGTCATTTAATTTTCCACCAAAATTTGATGAAGCATATACTTTTATGGCAGCTGTGAAGCTGATTTCATCAAGGAAATTGTGAAGGAGGTTGTGAGAGTTATAGCAGCACTTGAACTCAAGGAAGAAAATAATCATGCTGAGAATAAAAAGAGAAGGGGTTGCAGTTGCCCATGCGAGCTTCCCGATTTCAAGAGAGCAAAACCCTAAAAGTTTTTTTTTTTTTTTTTGATAACCGAGTGTCCTAGCACCACTCCCGGAGGGGTGACCTAGACTAGAGACCAAGGCCATTCGAGCACCCGCAGCGGAAATTAATCCTTGGGCTAACGCTCAGTGGGCTCAACACCCAGGCGATGGTCTTGGTCTCGGACGCTGCAGCCCGCATGTGAATACCGCAGTGGCCGGGGTTCGAAGTCGGGTGGCGGTACCTACAGCTGCAGGCCCTTTACCACCAGACTACGAAGCCCGGTTAACCCTAAAAGTTTTTTTTTTCTTTTTCTTTTAAGTTTTGATATAACTAAGTTTATGTAATTTGTCATGGTATGTTCTTCTCTTTTTCTAAGTGTTTTCTTTCTTTGGTATATATCCAAGGTATTGTTTCCCTATATTATTATTTTTTTCTTTCTAGTTGTGTGTGTGTGTGTGTGTTTTTTTTAGTTGTGTGTGTTTTATTTATATCAAAGCTACTTTTCTATATGTTTCTGATTAGTTCTCAACGAATAAAGATCTTCATTGTGAAATTTACTCTGGATTTTACTAAGAGCTGGTTTGTAGCAAAATTCTTATTTTTCTTTTTTTAAAAATCAGTTCCAATGGTGATGAATAAAATGACAAGGTTTCTGAGAATCTGTTTGGTATATTAGACTAATTATTTTTTTGATCAAGTCAATGTTAATTAAAGTTTGCATCACATATCGATGGAACTATTAGACTAATTAGTTCCAGCGAAGTTGACAACACTCCGTATTATTTATTTATTATAACACTCCGTATTATTTTCCTAATTTTATATTTGTTGCATTGGTGATATTTCTCTTTGTCGAGTTTGATCCTCGTTTTTCTTTTTCCACGTTTTTGTCATCGGATCATGAATTTGCTCATACATATTATTGCATCGATAAAATAGGATTATATATCATGTTAAAAAAAAAGATTATATATGATGAAAAGTGTAATTGCTGTATCAGAATTTTTTTTTTTGTGATCAAAACTGTATCAGAAAATTTATTATAAAGGCTTTTTTTTGATAAATATAAAAAATTAAAGACTTTCCCTTTTAACAACTCCTAAATATGATTTTATCATACGTTTCTTTGTATGATTGGTGTTCAAATTAAAACAAACGATACGATAACATTTACTCTCTTCAGTCAAGATTTCGTCTTTCGATCATTTTATTTATAAAAAGGTATCTATATAAGTTCAACAAAAGGTATCTATATAAATAGTGAAATATAACATTTAACTATTCAGTCAAGAGTTTTTTATTGGATCATTCAATTGTCTATGTACAAAGTAAAATTGATGCTCAGATAAAACTGTTTAACAAAATTGTACGATGTGTTTACGGCGGTGAGAGGAGATTAGCTCTTTTAAAGAATATTTTCCAGGAATTGTAAGTTTTTATTTGTCACACTTATCATATAATATACTCTCAAAATGATAAATCATAAGTGTTATCAGGTGAAAAAGGAAATGCTACTAGATCCAATTGAACTGCAACAGTTTCAGAACCATTCATCTCAGATGGCAGCTTTAGATTTCATTGTATCAGTAGCCAGTGACACTTTTATTCCTACCTACTATGGAAACATGGCTAAAGTTGTTGAAGGTCACAGAAGGTACTTTATATTAATCACAACGTTTACTAAAAGTCTCAAGTAAGATTATTGAAATGACCTTTTTTTTTTTTTTGGAAAGATATCTTGGGTTTAAGAAAACAATCTTGCTAAACCGGAAGAGACTTGTGGAGCTTGTGGACTTGTATAAGAACAAGACACTCTCATGGAATCAGTTTGCAGTATCTGTGAAGGAGGCTCATGAGGGAAGACGGATGGGAGAACCAACACATAGGAAAGTAATCTCTGATAAACCAAAGGAAGAAGATTACTTCTATTCCAATCCTCATGAATGTATCTGTAAAAAATCCATCCATTTTAAGAGAGTGAAGCATATAGATCACTAACCACTAGAGTAGGATCTGATTAGTTATACTATCTTTGAATTTTTCTTTGACATTTTGCAGTTTCCGTAAAGTTAAGAGACGTAACTTAAAAAAGGTTGTATCTAAGGCTGGGCATTCGGGTACCCGTTCGGGTACGGGTCGGTTCTTTTGGGTTTCGGGCTTTGAAATTAGGTCCCATTCGGGTATTACAAAATTCGAGTCGGGTCCTCTCGGGTCCGGGTGGATTCGGTTCTTATCATTAGGAACATGAAAATAACCGAATAACCAATGTATCTAAAACGAGTTCGGGTATTTGTATCCAAAGTAACCAAATTACCTGATTTGATTCGGGTATTTTGTATACAAACTAATAAAAAGTACAAAAAAATAACTAAAAATATTCATTTAACATTATTTTGTTTGAGTAATTCCATCCAAACGATCTTAGTTTATCCGAAAATACACAAAAGTATTGAAAATAACTAATATATTTAATTTATAATTTTAATTTTGATTATTTAACTAATTATATGTATAATTATAACTAATATTTTTAAGATACATATTTACATTTCGGATATCTTCGGATACTCATTCGGTTCTCGATTCGGATCGGATTCGGTATCGGTTCTTCGGATATAGCAATTAAAGACTCGTTCGGTTATTTACCCCGGGTCTCATCGGGTTTGGGACCCTGATTTTCGGGTCGGTTTTGGGTCGGTTCTTCGGATCCGGATATTTTCCCAGCCCTAGTTGTATCATCTTTATATCATGAGTTGGTATTCAAATTAGATTTAGCTTTCCCTTTGATTTACTTCTTTTTGTGGATCATAGATCATCACTACTTCTCTCATTTCATTCATTAGAGATCATACATTTGTTTGAGAAACTCATGACAGCTCAGTCTAGAAGCAAATACTATCTTCTTGAGTGAGTAAATGGTTGAGTGGAATAGGTCCAAAGGCCCATTCATGTGTTTACTAATTAAATAAATCTTGCACTCTTCATATAAGCAGTGATCCGCTGTAGCACACCTGTTTATTTCAATCAAAACTCTTGAAATCCGGGTTCGATTCCTGGCAGCGGAATTTTTTAATTTAATTTAATGGTTTCTTCATAGGGACCAACTAATTAAGGGTTAAATTAATTATACCATCCTAAACTGTTTTCACTTCACCATAATATTCAAAACTCAAAAATTGTTAAATTAAGTAATCATATGGAGACGCATGTAGGCACACAACAAAACCATAAAAACCACATTAATGCCTGAAGGGCCAAGACTTTCATGTTGAAGCTAGTTGAAGAAGGTAAAAACTTGTCCATGGATAATATAATATGCAGACAAGTAATGCCATAGGGTCTGAAACTATGCTAACCAAGAAGATTTGGCTCTCCACAAACCTATGAACTGCGCCTTACCAATTGGTGTAGTCAGAGGCACTGAGATACTCGCCATGTTCTTCAAAGTATTCAATCATACGTTTTAGAAACGCATCACTGCTCACTGTCTCTGTATCGCAGACGACACAACATTGTCTTCTAGCACGAGTCACAGCCACGTTCATTCGCCTTTGGTCCTTTAGAAATCCAACTTCGTTCTTTGAGTTTGATCGAACCATGGAGATGATGATAGCTTCTTTCTCTCGACCTTGGAACCCATCCACCGTAGAGATCTCCATGTCCTTTAGCTTCTCCTCTTTACCTCTGAGTATCCTAAGCACCATAACTTGAGCAGCGTACGGTGTGATGATTCCAATATCACAAGGATGAACTCCACTCTTGATTAGTCTCTTGGCGTGTGCCATTGCAACCTCTGCTTCACCTTCATTGTAAGTGCTCTCTTCCTCGTCTTTCTTCTCTTCCATGTCACACCCAGCTGAATCTACCAACAGCAGAGTCGCCTCTGTTGCTGAAGATTTCTCTACATTCTCCAAGTCAAATAGCATATGTGAGGCAACACTTGAATGCGCTGTTATCTTCCCACCGTACAGCTCTTCAGAAGACCAGTTCATAATAAGCTCATGCATACGATACTGAACAGTAAGCATAGACTTAATCTCATCTCCATAAAGATCCGCAAGCCGTTCAAAGAGTGTTATCCCCAAACCTTTCCTCTCAGCTTCAGCGCTCTGGATCGTAGGTGGGAGTTGGAGATGGTCTCCTGCAAGTATACATCTCGAACCCTTAAGCAGAGCGATCCAGCAAGCAACCTCAAGAGCCTGTGCTCCTTCATCAATAATCACCAAGTCAAAAGTTATATTATCAAGCTTTCGCGTCAATGCACCAGTCAGGGTCGTGAGAATAACATCAGCATTCTTAATCACATCCGACACAGCTAACTGCTGTCTCTTACGCTCCTCTTTCCCCAAAGCTCGAAGATCCTTCTGTATCCCTCTCCTCGTGTTTGTATCTTTCGCTTTCAACAGCTTCCCATTCAACGCCTTCATCTCCTTCCTGATATCATTCGCTAGCGCGCTGTTATCTCCCTTAAGAACCTGAGCATCTAAAGCACTATCCAACACTTGAGGTAAAAGCCTAGCAGGATGTCCCACTCTCACCAGCTTCACCTTGTGAGGAACAAGCCTCTCAACGATGTTATCAACAGCAATATTCGAAGCTGCACAAGCGAGAATCTTCGAACCGCGTTTCACTTCTTGTAAGATTATCTCCACAACAGTCGTTGTCTTCCCAGTACCAGGAGGCCCATGTAATAAAAACACATCCTTTGAAGATAAACCCTTCGAAATCGAATCTCTCTGAGACTGATCAAGATTCTTGTTAACCGGACTAAACTCAACCTCCTTCTTAGCAACCGTTGGTCCTCTCTCACCAAACAACACAGGAACCAAATCAGAAGCAGGTCCTCTCAACACCCCTTTACTCATCTGCACCAACGTATCCTTCATCCTCCTATACGTCACCTCATTAGCAAGCTTCTCAAGCCTCAGAGAAGTGTTCAACCCTTCTTCAGGCACCTCATCAAACACAACAGTGATCGAATTATCTTTCAACCTATACACAACTCCTTGCCCTAAAGGAGACGAGGTAAGATCGGCTTTGTTGAGCTTCAAAACGACGACGTCGTGATTACCGAACTTGTGAGGAGGGAGAACGTCTCCTTTGTTGGATTGAAACTCGAGGAGAGATTTTCCCATCAGACCTGTTGTTACGTCAACGCATTTCAAGTTGAGGATCGTGGTGCCTTTCTTCTGAGCGGTGTCGATGGTTCTAGAGGCGCCGGTGGTGAGAGAGAGTGATATCTCGGCTTCTTTCTCCATGTCGATGAGTGGTGCCATTGTTGAGACGAAGGAGTCGAGTGACATCGCGGATGCTCGATTCTTGGCCATTTGGGAGATTGTATCTAGATCTTAGGTTACAAAATGGATGGACAGATTGAGATAAGATCAGATGAATCGAAATGAATGATTGTATATATGAAGAAAATTACAGATAGCCTGAGCTAAGATTGATGTAGAAATGGTTTACCTACCTACCAGAGGGTTTGTTCTTCGATCAAGTATTGGCAGAGGAGGGAGAAACCCTAGAGAGAGGAAGAAGGAAGAAGAAGACGATGATCTGAGTATGGTAGTTGTGAAAATCTCAGCTCTCAAGCGTTACCTTTTAATGGGCCTGGATTTAGTTAATGTTGGGCTTTAAGGTTCGTTTATTGGCCCTGATATTTTTTCTTGGTGTCTACTGTATAGAGAGGACTGATGATTTCTAGTAACAAAAATGTTTTTTTCCTTTGACAAATGAACAGTGGAAACACACTTTTATACGAATGAAACGTATAAATGTTAGTCGATCATACGTACGTTTTAACTAAATTCTAAATTCTAAATTTGCTATATTACATGAAATAGCTATACTAATAGGTACATGAAAATTAAATTAAAAATGTTAAGGGAATGGAAAAATAGGTTATGCCATGAATTCAAATTTAAAGAAACTTCTAAAAAAGTTCCTAAACCTAATAGCTCCTAATAATAACTGTATGAATAATTGTTCGTAGACTATGTTCGTAGTTCTTAATTATTAGACTATGTTCGTAGTTCTAATCCTACTAGACCCAGCCCTTAAGCCAAGCCAAGGAAGCATGAGCTTTCGGCCAATATATTTATAACAAATTTGGGTCACAAAATTTCAAAACTTTCCTAAGACGGGCACTGCCTACCGCTAAACATTTTCTACCGATCAAGTCGCTTCTTCTTCCTCGATTGCCTATCTCACATTCTTGCTGCTCCTCTTTACAAGTTAAAACATTAAAACTCAAACGTTTTATAAGTGTTATAAATGAGAAGTTCATTTTCGACAAACATATTACTATGGTCTTCTTCATGCAGGTGTGTGGTTACTCGAATTCTTCTTGGCAGATCAATTATGTAGCCAAGCGCAAACTCTTCGAAGCATTCAGTTCTTTATATGTTACTACGGTTGGTGAGACTTCAAACAAAGGCAAAACACTTGTAAAAAGAGTCACGAGTCTTCAACACTTTTTTTATTCATTGTTGCTGCCTTCCCATTCGTTTCTCGTTTCCTTCAGGTACAAACTTGATCTCTAAGAAGAACTGAATAATTATTGAGAATTTTTTTAAGATAGTCATAAAAAAAACTTTTATTCACAAATATAGTTTTGTTCTTGGGTACTACATGTACATATATTTTAATTTTTACACTTATTTGTCGTTAAATTTACATAGTTAGTTGATTTTTAAAAGTTGCAAGATTTTTAAAATTTATAAAGGTTTGTGTATATTTGCAGAGTTTTGCATATTTTTAAAAAGTCAAAATATTTTACTATAGTAACTTCCACAATTTTAAAATGCAGATAATATTCTGAAAGTTTTTTATGAGTTACATTATTCAAAATTCAAGATCAGATAACACAATATTTTATAAATTATGCAATCATTAAAATCAAATTTTCTGAATGCAAAAAGAAAAATCTGAATGAACTTAAATATTTTTTATGGAAATAAAAAATCATCAACTACTAACATTAGATTTTAGTGAAAATGTCAACATTTTAAAGCAAACAACACCAGAGTTTAAATTTTTAACAGTCATTATATATCTAATCTAACTTCCAATAGTTCATTAAAAGAAAACCTAACACTAGAAATTTTTTGTAAGAAACAAAACCTAACACGAGATGGGCATGTCATTTTTAAAGCTTTTCAGTGAGCACTCTTTAAAAGTGAGCCAGATAATAATTCCTAAAGAGAAAGATAACAAAAGACTAATAACATAGTCAAGAGAAAGCTTATAAAACAAAACCGGAATAAGTTTTATAATACAATAGTTAGTCCAAAAGACACATAAGTAGATGTGTAAAGTGAGATTATCACATGCAAGCTTGCCAAACTAATAATTAATAACGCATTCGAATAACTTTTAAGATGATCAATTTATTTTTCGATATTGGAAGCCACATTCTCTTTTTCAGGTACAACAAAAAAGAAGAACTATAATAAAATATAGGGTGCATGAAAAACACGTTACTGAAATAGTTTCATATAGTTATTATAAGATCGTTAGATTCAAATTACAATGCTATACGGGAAGACATATTCATGAATTCCTTCCAAATGAATCTTTACACTACACAAAATAAAACTTTAATGACCAAAATAGAATTTTCTTCATTTGACTTAAAATACGTCTTTTAAAAAAAAAAAATCAAATTACACAACAATTTTGTTTTTTTTTTGTATGAAACAATTTTGAAAAACTTTTAAAAATTTACGCTAAGCAACTTTTGCTAACTGATAATCACTATTTTATATTAAAAGATCTCACATGAATTTATGTTCAAATTTCACATGAATTTATGTTCAAATTTCACATGAATTTATGTTCAAATTTCACATGAACTTATGATCTCATATATATGCATGATCAATACTAATATTGTCATGCTTTTGTGTGTGTGGTCACATTCGTTTATCATTCTCCCTTTATATCTTTCACTATTTCATAACCACTCGCCATATAATTCAAGGCTAAAAAAGTTTACCACTTCAGGTCACCAACTCAATCCAATAATATTTTGATATATCTCCATTTCTTTGAAAAATGTTCAGTTTCTTAGTTCATCATATACTAACTTTATATAAAATTTTATAAAAATTAGAACTGAGAATGACGAAAAGAAAATGTAAGCAAAGTTATTAATAAAACCTTTACAAGGTTAAGAAGAAAACATATTATTAGCAAAACTTGCATATACTGTTTTTATGTTTTGCTGATAGTATTTTCATCTTCTTAACCTTGTAAAGTTAGCAATGTGAACTTACATAAGTTACTTCATAATTAAATAGTTCATTATCATTTTGTAAATTTCATGTTTTTATAGTTAAAAAAGATTCATGTTTTATGCATAGCTGTACATAATGTCGAATCATTAGTATTTATTTTCTGTTTTTTCTTTCTCAATATATAACTGCAACTTTACATTGTATTTTAGTCAAAAAAAAAACTTTACATTGTATTATTTAAACACAAAATATAACATACATTATGTTATCTTCTTACTTTTCACGTTACTCATAATTGTACATGATATATATGCAATAATCAGTGTTTTGTATTTATTAAACTGAGCTAATGTAGAATTAGATATATGTTTGGAGTTTATACTTTAAAGTTTAATCAATATACATTATACTCATTGGCCCTGTACTTTCTGCAAACATAAAGATATTTTGAATTTAGCGAAGTGGATCGTTCTTGTCAGATATTACATTGTAATTTGTGATTACTTAAAACCATATAGTAGTATTTAGTATTTACTGTATATATCTATGGTAAAAAAGCATGTGCCCTTTTCCTTGGTAGAAGTAAAAACGTGTTATATTGACAAAAACTTTTTTTTAAGTCCGAATAGATACAGAACCACGTAGGTAACTTCGATCTTACATAACATACGAATTTGTGTGGATGGTCAAACGAAGACAAGAAAATTGTTTATACTTTTTAAAATTAAAATAATTTACGTTAAATCGAAGTTTGAGATCTTCAAGAATTGATATTTGTCGAAATTATATGGAGTAGTAGCTAGCTTCTTAGCATGATAAAGCTACGTGTGGTACACGCTTTCTTTTGTATTTATCAAACTAATGATATAATTAATTAGATGGTATAGGTACGATAAAATAAGCCAAGAAATCGGTGTAAGGTAGGCTGAATAATATAATTGATATGATAAGATTAGCGGACTAATATAATATGATAAAATTAACAAATATTAATTCAATACTTTTAGGCATAATGTGCTATGAAACATTTCAGATAAGATTAGCAAACTAATATAATATGATAAAATTAACAAATATTAATTCAATACTTTTTAGGCATAATGTGCTATGAAACATTTCAGATATTCTAATTTGTTGAAATGTTAAGTAGAGTTGTTATCATTTAGAAATAGTTTTGTGCATTTAAAGTTCACTCATAGCAGCTTTAAGATATTGATATATGCATGTATATCAAGGTGGGGGCAACTGCCACCAGTAAAATTTGATGGTCAATTTAAATCTAACATATTGAATTCTAGGCCTTATTATAGATAAATAATGTCCCATTTTAATTGGACCAAGCTGAAATAGTGAAATCCATTCAGTAAGTCTATGGTATTTGATTTATTCATGTCTGATTTATATTGTTAATTATTTTTTATAAATTATTTCCAGTTAACTGTTTATTTTCAATGCATAGACAAGAACATCAACTATGCCTTCATTAACTCTATAAGTTTGTTTTTATAATTTGTGCTCTCTCTAAGATTTTCACTTTTTCAAAGGAATTCAAATTCTGAGATCATGAACATGAGTACCAACAAAAAGAAAAATCAGTTTATGAGAATTTCTGTTGGTTTAAAATAATAGTATATGTTAGTTTTATAAATCATTTCCGTTGTTTACTCCAGTGAAAATGTTATTGAAATTTTCGAAAGCTCGCAAAATTTCTAATATTTTCACAAATTTTTATTTTTAAATTATTATTATTATTATTATTATTTTATTCAGAATGACTACAAAGATGCGATGAACAAACCATATTATTTTGAAAAGTAGATAACAAGACGAAGAGTTAAATCGTAATAATGAATTAAATTTAGGCGAATATTCAACTAAGAATATTAACCTTTTTGGGGACAAAACGTAGAGAAATTAGATCTAGCATTATCCCGGTGTTTCATGTGATAGTGTTCTTTATATGGTTGTTAATTTCTTGGAACTTTAGAACTGTTCGGAATTTATTACAAAATTGTCAGAAATTTATTTCTCTATAGACCACAATCAAATTTATTTCTTACCATTAATGGCCTATTTAATGTATATATCTATATTATTAAAACTGAAGTACCTTTTGGAGTTGTTTGGACACAAGAATAACACATTAATACACATTAATGAGAATGATTTGGAAACAAGTATAATACATTAATGAAAATTGTTTGGAAACAAGGATTGCAAATTAAATATTTTCTTTTATTTATACTATTAGTCATTATTTACAATAAATTAAGTATTTCCTTTTTATATTTACAAGGAATTAAGTATTTTCTTTTTATATTTCCTTTTATTTACATATTCTATCACTACATTTAAAATCAATTTAAACTAATTATTTGCAATGCGTGTTATTTCTTTGTGGTGAAAAATAAAGACACAAACTTAAATATATAGTGCATATTATATAAAAAAAACTATAGTATTACCTTATTTAGTTTAGTAAAATATAAATAATTCGAGAGTTCAATTTTCAAGAAAACAAAATATCATAAATTAATAATAATTCATAAAAAAATAATGCAAAAAAATTAAAAATTTAGTATGTTGTTAAAATAAATTAACCAAAAAAGAACAACATGTTAATATATAAATAATACAATTGCATCAAGTTATAAATTTTTAATATAATATTATGTACAAATAAATTAAAATATTATTAATCATCTAAATTATAAAATAATATATTTACTCTATATGTAAATAACAAAATATATAAAATATACATGAAATCTTTATATAAAATCAATATTTTATGAATTTACGATAAACACAAGTTAAATCAAATACCCGCGCGGGGGCGCGGGTCAAATTCTAGTAAACTATTACAAGATTTAATCATAATCACATAGTATCTCGTTAATGTCATGTCGAGTATAACTTGCCTCGATTGGTACAGTAGATGATAAAGCATTAGCAGAATGCTCTAAAAGCAGTATGCTGCAGAATCTGTATGCTTTCATTAAAGATTTAATAAAGTGATTGGTAGAGCATTAGCAGTGTACAATTTAAAAATTATCATAAAAATATAATATATTTATTTTAAAATAATATCTATATATACTATATTAATAATCTATTTGTTATTACAAATAAAAAAATATTCATTTTTAAAATTATATTATATTTTATATCTGAATTATTATTATTTACAAAAATGTAAAATTTATGTTAAAAGATTAAATTATATTTGGATATAACATAATTTTTAATATTATAAAATAAAAGAACAAAATATAAATAAATAAATTATAAAATTTCTATATAAGTTATCAATATATATTTACAGAGTAGTAAATGATTCATATATAAAATTACTATAGAAATTAATATATGATCTATAATTTATTTATTAGTGTCTAAATAATATATTTATATATATATATATATTTCATATATAAATAAATATATATTATTTTATGCTTTTTTTTTAAAATTAATAATGAATAATATGTGCAATTATATAAATTATATTATACTTTAAATGTGAAATATTGTTCTTTTAAAAAGTTAAAAATATTTAACTGCAAGTTTTATTTATAAAAATATTTTTTTATATTAAAAAATAAAAAAATCAATTATATATAATTATTTTTAAATTTTTATATATTCTAAATGCAAATGCTCCTCCAAAAGCTTCATATGAGAGCATTGAGCCTAGAGCATTTGGAGAGCATTAGCATTTAGTAAATGCTCTTCTAAATGCTTCTGAGGTAAATGTTGATTGGATAATAGAGAGCATAATGCTTATGCTAATGCTCTACCAATCAACCCCTCTTCTTGGAGCGCCTCATGAACGAACATATGGTTTTTTATATCTGCTAGTATTAATTAGATTTAGATACAAATTAGTTGTTAATAGCAACTACAAACCTTTTTCTGCATTTTATAAAAAAACAATAATAAAAAGGTGGCTGTAAAAAAGGTTACTAACTCCAATTTCTCTACTTTTATTTAAATAATTCGGATTGCTATCAATTTTCTTGATTAAGAAAATGACCTGGTTTACTTGTTATATGTTTGATGTCCGTGGGGCAGTGCCCACGCGCTTTGGTTAACCCTTTCTGACCACATCGGTAAATGGATTTTCAACAACTTTCAACCATATAATATAAAATTATTCAAAAAATTAATACACACTGCCATTTTTTTATTATAATCACACGCAATTACTACGACCTGTCACTGATCAACACATCCCTATAAGTACTCCTGTCTTCTTCACCACTCTTCAGACACAGAAACAAAACAAAGAAACCAAAGAGATTAGACTTCACATTTCAGACAAGAACTGAATGAAGTTCGGGAAAGAATTCTCGTCGCAGATGGTGCCTGAGTGGCACGAAGCTTACATGGACTACACTTATCTCAAATCTCTCTTAAAAGAGATCGTTAAATTCAAACGCAAGAACACTCCTCCCCACGGCCACAACAACCACAATCTCCACCGGAAGTTAACAATCTACCGAACATTCAGCGGTTTACTCGCAAAGTCCGGAAGAAAAAGACATCCCCTTCCCCAGGTCGGTCCATTTTCAGATTCAGACGACGACATCGAGGAAGGGCTTAAATCGGCGCCGATCCTTGTCCACTCGTCGAGTCACGGATACGAGACGACGTTTCTGATGGCGGCGGAGGAGGGAGGAGAGTACGAGACGGTGTTTTTCAGGAGGTTGGACGATGAGTTCAACAAAGTGGAGAAGTTTTATAAGGAGAAAGTTGAAGAGGTGATGAAGGAAGCTGTGATGCTTAATAAACAGATGGATGCGTTGATTGCGTTTAGGGTGAAAGTGGAGCATCCTGATGGGTGGCTGTGGAAGGAACGGACGGTGGAGATGACTCGTTTGGCTTCGGATGTTGCTATTTCGGCTGCGGCTGTTGCGGCTTCTACTCCCGCCGGAGCTAGATCCAGTAAGTAAACCTATCTCTGTGGGTCGGTCACTATGTGCGTTAATTGGTTTAACCGAACCGTAACCGTACCAAATTACTAAATTGACTGTTCCCTCGGTTTTAACATGGTAGATATTTTAGATATTTCAATATTAATAAAATATATTAAATTTAAGTATTAAATGCATAATTTTTTTATATTATCTAAACCAATCAAAACTAAATAATTATTATTAATTTTTTAAAATTTATAATTAATATTTCTCTGTTTGAATGTTTATAAAAATATTTTTTTCACAAATGATAATTTTTTTGTGTTTTATTAAATATTGTAAACATCTTATAAAAATAATTAATTTTATTATTAATTAAAAATTATTAAAATAATATATTTATTATAATGATTTAATGTATTTTTGTAATATGTGTAAAAATATCAAAAATTATGTTTTATAAAACACAGGAGAGTAGTTATTAGTTGAAAAAATATATAAATATTTTTTTTAGAATATGTATCTTTATGAAACAGCTATTAGATTAGTGATTGATTCAGGTTAAATCGGACCATACCACCGAATGGAGAGATTGAAATTGATTTTATTTTTTTTGGTGATTGTAGTCAGTATTATACTCACCGGTTTGTAACCGTACCTAATCGATAAACCAAATTTGTTGCAGCGACTAGTGTCAGCTGTTACATTAATGATTAATTCCGGTTTTATCGGACCGTAACACTCAAGAGCCACCCGTTTGATTTATGTTATAATTCTTATTCTACCGAACCTAGAGGGCAAAGTTGGAATACATTTAGTTTCTTCGGTTTGATTAAATATTAATTAACCATGTACCGAGTCACATAACTGAATCTGATTATTTTTAAATCCCGGTTTACTTGTAGTGAAACTTGGCGCTCAATCTCTGGAAGCAATACAGGAAGGAGGATCAAGCAGCACTGGTAAATCCGACGAAGACGAAGAAGATGACGACGACAAGGAGAAAGAAGAAGATAAAGTCTGTTACGACACACCGGCCATTGACATAAGTAGATTAAGTGCTGGAAGGCCATCTCCCATAGAGGTTTTGGACCGTGTCAAGTTCAACAACACGAAAGAAACACCTCGGTCCACCATTAAATCCGTTCTAAAGCCCTCGAACCCGGAGCTCAAGTTCAGCAGAGACAATCTCAAGAGAGTCGAGGAGAAGCTCAGACGCGCTTTTGTCGAGTTCTACCACAAGCTAAGGCTACTCAAGAGCTACAGGTAATTAATATTAACTCTTCTCGAGGATGATGGCTCTTATCGACCAGAAATAAACATGACCTTTATACCCGATCGGGTTCTGATACCATGTTAAGTTAGATGAGCTTCCAACCTAAAACCAATTGGTGATAAGTGGATTGACCTTAACCCTTTATATATTACTTAATGATCCATTGAATACTCGATGTGGGATACTTATCCCTAATAATTAAGTTCTAGATTTTTTTTTGGATGATTTGATTCTTTTGGAACTTTTATGATTAAATGTTTTGAAACATATGCAGCTTTTTGAATGTTTTGGCGTTTTCGAAGATATTGAAGAAGTATGATAAGGTGAGTTCGAGGAATGCTACAAAATCTTACATGAAAATGGTTGATAACTCTTACCTTGGAGGCTCTGATGAGGTAAACACATGTCTTCTTTTTTTATTCAGTTTATTGATCATTCTTGTTATGTCTTTTCTAAAAAACTTATCTTCTCTTTGCTCATCCTCCACTGTCACAGGTTATTAGGCTCATGGAGCGTGTTGAAGCTACGTTCATAAAGCATTTTACTAATGCTAACAGGACAAAAGGGATGAACATCTTGAGACCCAAAGCTAAAAGAGAGAGACATCGAATTACATTCTCCACAGGTACAATCATAATACTTGTCAGTTTCTAAAGCTAAAGAGTTTTCATTATACCTATGTTGTAAAAACTCCACCAATCAAAATCTAAGTAAGAAATAAACTAGAAAGCTAAAAATAGATATACCGAGATTTAAGTCACTTCCAGAAATAATACTTTTTATCATTTTATGTTGTTTCCTTCAGCCTATGCTTGTGAGTTTCTAATTTTGGATTTTGGTTTTTCAGGTTTCTTGGGAGGATGCATGTTTTCTCTAGTTGTGGCTCTATTCGCCATCATACGCACCCGTAACATTTTGCAGGAGGATGGCCAAAAACAGTACATGAACACCATGTTCCCTCTTTACAGGTAAAAACCTAACTTGGTTCCGTTCTTACTAATCGTTACTGAACCATTTTAAGGTGAAACCTGTTTTGTTTAAATGCACTTTGCATTCTTTGTTGTTTCTTGCAGCTTGTTTGGGTTCATTGTGCTACACATACTTATGTATGCTGCAAACATTTACTATTGGACGCGGTACCGAGTGAATTATTCTTTCATATTCGGGTTCAAGCAAGGAACAGAACTTCGCTATAGACAAGTCCTACTTGTGGGTTTCAGCATTGGTGTTTTGGCTCTTCTTTGTGTTATTGCCAATCTTGACATGGAGGTTGACCCTGAAACTAATGATTACAAAGCATTAACCGAGCTTCTTCCTCTTATCCTGCTCATTGTAAGTCCATAAAAAAACAGCTTTCGAATGCGAAACTCAGCTATATGACAGACTATTATTAACATGGTTTACTTTGTGATCTAGGGTCTGTTTATAGTTCTAGTCTTACCATTCAACATCTTCTACCGCTCGAGTCGCTTGTTCTTCCTTACATGCCTCTTTCACTGCCTTGCTGCTCCTCTTTACAAGGTAGAACAGAAACTGAAAGGCTCTCCTTGATGATGATAAAAGGCTCTTGTCTTAAATCTTGATTTTTTCACTTTTCTCCAGGTCACTCTACCTGATTTCTTGTTGGGAGATCAGTTAACAAGTCAGGTGCAAGCTCTTAGAAGCGTCCAGTTTTACATATGTCACTACGGTTGGGGAGATTATAAACTCAGACAAAACACTTGCACAGACTCAGATACCTACAATGCTTTCTTATTCATTGTTGCTGTCGTCCCATATGTCTGGCGTCTCCTTCAGGTACCTTCAGACTTAACCTAACCGTCTGTTTCATTTCATATTATAAAACATTTGCTAAAAAAACAAAACCCTTGTGCAGTGCTTGAGGCGGCTGTTTGAAGAGAAAAACGCAGAACAAGGATACAATGGGATCAAGTACTTCTTGACTATAGTTGCTGTCTGCTTGAGGACAGCTTACAGTGTGGACAAGGACAACCAGTTCCTGTGGAGACTGTTAGCTGGAATCTTCTCAGCTATTGCTGCCATATTCTGTACTTACTGGGACTTAGTCTTGGACTGGGGTCTTCTCAACAGGACTTCTAAGAACCGTTGGCTCAGGGATAAACTCCTTATCCCGCAAAAGAAAGTATACTTCATAGCAATGGTGAGTACTAACAAGCCTCCTCACTATCTTGAATCATATACCAAAACTGTATTTAACTCTTAAAAACTTAACTATGCAGATCTTGAACGTCTTGCTCAGATTCGCGTGGGTGCAGACTGTGTTGGATTTCAACTTCTCATTTATGCATAAACAGACTATGGTAGCTGTTGTAGCCAGTCTAGAGATTATCCGCCGTGGGATATGGAACTTCTTCAGGTTAGAGAATGAGCATTTGAACAATGTGGGGAAGTATAGAGCGTTCAAGACGGTTCCATTACCGTTCAACTATGATGAGGATGACGACAAAGACAACTAGTTGTTGAATCTCTTGTCTTAAAATTGTGTAAATTCAGATTCTTCAACTATATTCATCCACATAGAGTAAGAAGAACACTGGATTATGCAAGAGCCGACCCATCAAGATCAAGAAGGAGATGTTAGTCCTAGGTCTTGTAAGAGTTTTTATTTAAAAAACTTGTGGTTAGTTCTAGGACTAGGAGTTACTATCTGATTCTAGGCCATTAAGCAATGTACTATGTATGTCTCTTTATATGAACGTAGTGCTCTATAAAACTAAACCAAGTATGGGCTTAGTTACTAGGTGCTACGAAGCTTACTTTGTTTAATTTACATGTTTTTGATTATATGATGTATAACACGCTCTCTCTTCTTAAATTAGAGTAAGATTTGTGTTTTTTTTACGTTTTCTCAAATTAGATAAATACAAAAGTCTTTATTACCAAAGTTTCAGTGAAAACGTGAATCTGACTGTCTTTACATCTTCTCATACATACTCTTTTTATTCCATCTAGCAGATGAAGAAAGGTGAAAGGGAGAAGAGATCAGATTTGATATATACTTTCCTTCTGTCATATATAGGGTTTCTTGATGGATCTGTATCCTTCAAGAAGGAGATTATCTATTTCCAAAGCCATTGATAAACATCCTGAAGAACAAACTGGTGTCCAAGAAAAGAGATACAGATTGTTTGGAGCAATGAGGATCACTGAGATCTTAGCTTATTTCATGGTTATCTTCCCTGTAATGCTAGTGATCTTAGTTATATTTGGACATGACTCGTATGATCAAGGGAAAGGCTTTGCAGAAGCATCAAGAATCATCCAAATGAAACCAGAACCAAACGTGACATCCACAGATGATTCAACATTACAGAATGATCAGAATCCAAAAGGTAAAAAGAATATGTTTAAAACGTTTTGCCTTTGGGATGTGTTTTAAGATTTTCTTGAATGTTTCCATCAGATTCTTTAGATTTGTCTCTGCTTGGAGGACTACTTGTGTCTGGTTTCAACAAAGATTCTTGCATGAGTAGATACCAATCTCACCTCTACCGTAAAGCTTCACCTTATAAACCTTCTATGCATCTCCTCTCAAAAGCTTAGAGCTTATGAAGAGCTTCACAAACGGTGTGGACCAGGAACCATACCATATACCAATGCAGAAAGACTACTTAAACCAAAACAAACCGGTGGTTTAGACTCAGAAGGCTGCAAGTATGTTGTGTGGATGGAGTTTAGTGGATTAGGAAACAGGATCATCAGTATTGCATCAGCGTTTCTGTATGCAATGTTGACGGATAGAGTCTTGGTCGTTGAAGGAGGAGAACAGTTCGCTGATCTGTTCTGTGAACCGTTCTTAGATACCACTTGGTTGTTACCAAAAGACTTCACATTAGCTAATCAGTTTAATGGCTTTGCTCAAAACTCAGCTCATTGTCATGGAGATATGCTGAAGAGGAAACTGATTAACAGTTCTTCTGTTTTGTCTCTGTCTCATCTTTACATCCATCTAGCTCATGACTACAGTGACCATGACAAAATGTTCTTCTGTGCAGAAGATCAAAGTTTACTAAACAATGTGCCTTGGTTGATCATGAGGACAAACAACTTCTTTGCGCCGTCTCTCTTCTTGATCCCTTCTTTTGAGGAAGAGCTTGGTATGATGTTTCCGGACAAAGGAACTGTGTTTCAGCACTTGGGTCGTTACCTTTTCCATTCTTCAAACCATGTATGGGGACTAATCACAAGGTACTATAAAGCTTACTTAGCCAAAGCTGATGAGAGGATAGGTCTTCAGATAAGAGTCTTTGATGAGAAAACAGGTGTATCTCCACAAGTCACAAAGCAAATCATTTCTTGTGTTCAAGGCCAAGAAGTGTTACCAAAACTGATCAAACCAAGAGAACAACATAATCAGCCATCAGAATCAGAAGAGTTTAAACTCAAAGGTGTGTTGATCACTTCTTTAACAACAGGCTACTTTGAGATCTTGAAAGCAATGTACTGGGAGAATCCAACTGTAACAAGAGATGTGATTGGAATACATCAGCCAAGTCATGAAGGACATCAACAAACAGAGAAGCTGATGCATAACAGGAAAGCTTGGGCAGAGATGTACTTACTGAGCTTGACCGATAAGTTGGTTATTAGTGCTTGGTCTACATTTGGGTATGTAGCACAAGGACTTGGAGGATTAAGAGCTTGGATTATGTATAAGCAAGAGAATCAAACCAGCATGATAAATCCTCCTTGTGGTAGAGCTATGTCACCAGATCCTTGTTTCCATGCTCCTCCTTACTATGATTGCAAAGCCAAGAAAGGAACTGATACAGGTAATGTAGTACTGCACGTGAGACACTGTGAGGATATCAGCTGGGGACTTAAGCTTGTTGACAACTCATAACTTGAAGACAAGACAGTGTGAAGTCTTTTTAAAGACAGTGGATGTTCATGTTTGGACTAGATTGCCAAGATGTTGATGTTCTTTTATGAGTGGTTTCTTTAGACATATAATGGGCATGTTTTAGTGGGTCTAGTTAACAATAGGTCCATGTAGTCATTTGATTGTTTTTATCAACATATTTAGAAAGGTTATCATCTAAAATTTTTAATATCAAATTAAAAAGTTATAGATTATCATACAAATTCAGTCTCAGTATAGTTTTTAGCCAAATTTATAGTTGCAACTAGATTACCTTTTTGTGGAATGAAATGATGTGCAATAATTTTTTTCATCAATTTCATGCAAATCTATACCATTTTTTTAGTCAAATAAAATGAGAATTCAACCAACACTAAAAAAGTAAACAAAAATCAAAGGAATTATTTCACTGCAATTTTGATAAAGAATAAATGATAGAAATTTATTCTATTTTTCATGTATTTTATTTGTTTTATTTACGTTCATTTATCTAGTTAACAATGGGCTTATATAGAAATTGCTTATTTTTATCAATAGATTAAGATGAGGAAAAAAAAAAGTTTCCAAGATATCTAAACTAACGACTGAAGAATAGGGCTTGCTTGTTTGAATGAATCTCTCAAAAGGCATCTCCTCTATCTAAGTAGGGAAGAAGTTACAATGTCTATCTTCTTACACGCCTAACTTTACTCTCTAACTCCTTCTCTTGTGTCCTTAAATCTCTTTATATAAACACTAACCACCACTCTTTTACTCTCACACAATCCACTCTCTCACCCACACAAACCATGGCTTCTTCTACTTTGTTGCTACCTTTCTTTCTTATCATTTTCTCATGTTACATCGCTCTTTCTTCATCAAGAAAATCATTAACCAACCATCCTCCTCCAACAAACCTTCCAAGATCCGGCTTTCGACTTAGTCTACAACACGTGGATTCCGGTAAGAACCTCACAAAGATCCAAAAGATCCAAAGAGGGATCAACCGTGGATTCCACAGGCTAAACAGGTTAGGAGCTGCAGCTGTTTTGTCTGTATCATCAGGTCCTGATGATACTAACAACATTAAAGCACCTACTCATGGAGGAAGCGGTGAGTTTCTTATGGATTTAGCTATAGGAAACCCTCCGGTTAAATACTCTGCTATATTAGATACTGGGAGTGACCTTATATGGACGCAATGCAAGCCTTGCACCGAGTGTTTCGACCAACCATCTCCGATCTTCGACCCGAAAACATCTTCCTCTTACTCAAAAGTAGGATGCTCTTCTGGTCTTTGTGACGCCTTGCCTCGGTCTAGGTGCAACCAAGACAAAGGAGGTTGTGAGTATTTGTATACCTATGGAGATTACTCGTCCACAAGAGGGGTATTATCCATGGAAACGTTCACTTTCGGTGGCGGAAACTCTGTTTCGGGTATAGGGTTTGGGTGTGGAGATGAGAATGAAGGAGACGGGTTTTCTCAAGGGTCTGGTCTTGTAGGTCTTGGTCGAGGACCTCTCTCGCTTATCTCTCAGCTTAAAGAGACTAAGTTCTCTTATTGTTTAACCTCTATTGATGATACCGAAGCGTCTAGCTCGCTGTTCATTGGATCTCTAGCCTCGGATATCGTCAACAAAAGCGGTGGAAATTTTCAAGGTGAAGCCACCAAAACCATGTCATTGCTACGAAACCCTAAACAACCTTCCTTCTATTACCTTGACCTACAAGGCATCACCGTTGGTTCAAAACGTCTTTCTACGGAGAAGTCTATGTTCGAGCTAGCTGAAGATGGGACCGGTGGTATCATCATAGACTCTGGCACTACCATCACGTATCTAGAGGAGGTCATGTTTAATAGCTTGAAGAAGGAGTTTACTTCTCAGATGAGTTTACCAGTTGATGAATCAGGATCCAGTGGACTTGACTTGTGCTACACGTTACCTAATGAGGCTAAGAACATAGCTGTTCCTAAGCTGGTTTTTCATATTAGGGGTGGGGATTTGGAACTTCCCGGAGAGAACTACATGGTGGCTGATCCGAGTACGGGTGTTTTGTGTTTGGCTATGGGGAAATCTAATGGGATGTCTATTTTTGGAAACTTTCAGCAGCAGAATTTTAATGTAGTTCATGATCTTGAGAAGGATAAGGTGTCGTTTATTCCCACTGAATGTGGAAAGTTGTAGAGTTTTAATTGTTTTCTTCTTTTGATATTAATAAACTTTCATGCTTTGTGACAATGTCTAAGTTCTTCAAAAAAAAGTTACACCAGTAGATATCTCCGAGAAAATAGAAAATGAAATTTAATAAAATAGATCAAGTTTCAAAGAAAAATTAAAGAAGTTTGTCAAATAGTTGAAAATATGTAAAAACAGAAGATATATTTGTAAATCATTTTAATTTCCTTAATGGTAAATAATTATTTGAAAACCTAGGCTAAAATTGAGTAATATTATCTGTTTTCATATGTCTGTGTGGAAACATAATGATAAATACTATGTTTTCATTAGTGTTATTGTATTTTTTGCTTAAATTTGAAAGTAGTGTTGTTACTGTAACAAAAATGTATGTTTTCGCATATAAAGATCTAAATAGTTCTTTTAAAACAGTAGATTTTAGAATCTTATTAAAATGTATATTGCAGTTTACTTAAAAGAGTGGTGATTTGTTTTAGAAGATCATGTTCCATCATGAGCAATTTATAAATTGACATTGATATGATTCTATGACTATCATTGGTAATAAATAACACTAATGATATATACAGTTACTGAACGTGGAAGTAAAGTTATGATCAAAATGTTTTTTTATCTAAGCAACTTGAGAAAAAGATGAAATGCATCATGCAAACTTTTTATCTATTTGGAAAATGTAAACACGTCATCCAATAAACATAATTAAAGCCCTAACCAATTTACATGATTATTTGAATGATCAAAATGTTTTAAACCATGTAATTGGTCGTGTAATGTGTATTGGCTTGTACTAGCTTATGAGTGGTATGACATTGGGCTTTAAAGGACCCATAGTAATATAACTACTGTAGCTTAATCAACCCACTATTGGTGTTGTCACTCTTTTCTTGAATCTTGATTGATTCGAAGCCTCTCAAAACTTATTTATAAAAGTAATCCAATGAGCCATAGAGCTCCATATATATACTTGTGGGCAGTTGACAAAAAAATATATATATATATATATATATTTGTGGGCCCATTAGTGTCAAGCTACATAGGCTGAATCTTCCATAATCCCAAATTATGTTATTGTAGAACATCTCCAACGAGAGTTTCTAGATCCAAAATACTGAAAATACATATATGTATACGTATATATTTATATTAATATTTAATTATAAAGTTTTTAATTTTACCAAAAACTCAATATCTCTGCAAACTATCAAAGAATTTTTGGGTTGAATTTCCGTAAAATTAAAAATTTCCCAATTATATACTAATATACATATATTTCTTTTTCTGAGAATTTCATAACTAGAAATTTTCATTGGAGTTGCTCTAAAGATAGGTGATTGCTTATGAGCGGTTCGACTTAGCCAATGGGTGAGTAAATTTTCTCAGCGGCTCGTACATCAAGCAGTAGTCTAGTAGTCTGGTGGAGATGGTGATCTGATGCTCGTGCCACAATTTTTGTTCTTTACCATCAATAATTTTAGGCCTATTCCGCGTAGTTTGTAAGTTGGGAACCAGTATTTGAGAATGGTAGTGGCGAATTCACTAAATAACATTTTTCTAACATAATACTCAAACCATATGCACTGAAACAACATCCCTATTACCGACTAAGCAACCGTACTTGAATAACCTAACAAAGTTACAAGTTGTAATTAGCTTCAACTCATGTTTTGTGATAAGACTTGGTGTCCTGGTGCAACCATAACAACAACAGAAACAACCTGTTGAGCGTGGATGTTTTAAACTAAACCTAAACGCAGAAAAAAAGAAAGGGAAGGAAAAACTAGTTGTTGGATTTTCCCAAAAAAGTCGATTCCTCAGACATTCACTTCCTGTGGTTCAGTAATGTTCAGGTCTTGATTTTCCATTGGCTTTCTATTATGGATGTTATAGGCTAATTTAGAGATTTCCCTCTAGCCAATGTTCTAAAAATTGGTTTAGGCGGTGCCTAGTCACGGCTTAGGCTTCAACTCAGTCTTATCCAAAACATTTTTCTAAAATCCGATTTATATCGATTTATACGATTTAAAATATTTGAAATCAATTAAAATCAATATAAATTAGTCTAAATATATTAATTTAAATAATAATATTAGTGTAGATCAACAAATATGTCTAATTTTTTTTGCTTTACATATTTAATTTTGATAATTTATCATAATAATTTTATATTTTTATTTAAAAACTGAAATATTTTATATAAATGTCATATATATATATATAATAAATAATTTGTTGACATCTAGGCTCTGAATAATTCGCCTAGTCGCTAGACTTTTATAATGGCGCTAAAATATAGAATAACTAATAACAATATTTTCGTTATTAAATACATGGAAATAATTTAAATATTTTTTCTAAATCTGATGGGCGTGTGAATTTTTTTAAAAAAAAAAATCTTATTTTATTTTTAAATAAGAAGTAGAGAAACCCTAGATAGACGACATATTAGCGTCAACAGAAAAGCGACGGCGACGCCTATATTGAACATAAACATGAAGATCTCAAGTTTTCTAAGTAAAGAATGATTATCAACATAACCATGAACCTATAGACGAAACCAAAACTCATCCTTGCTTCTAACTATCTCCACGTCAAAGACCTTCATGATCAACATAACCATGAAACTAGACGGAACTTAAAACTCTTAAAACCAAATAATTAAACGAATAACTCAATCACGCATAATTGAGAAAACTATCAGAAAAAATCATTCACAGAGAGACGTCATCACAAACAAAGAACACCAAGATTCAGAAAAACTAGAAAAGAATTAGGGTTTCAAAGATCACGCTCAAAAGCCCACTCGGTTTCCTGGCGAATCTGTGCTTCTTCTTCAGCTGTAAAATCATTCTCGATATTAAAGATATAGCGAACCTCCTCTGGTTGCTTGTCTTTGATCATATCTGCAACCTTTTGGCAACTAATGTCGAGAAGACCCTTGATGTTTAGATAGTTAGCTGCTTGGATGATGTCGAAGAGCGTTCCAATATCAACATTAATAAAATCTTGGTCCCAATCCAAGAGACCCTTCTTACCTTCCTCGTTTTCTTCTACATTACCTACTTGAATGTGTTTCTTGCAATACTCGATCACTTTGGAAAGAATGGTACTGTGGACGGTTTTGATCGGGACAGAGTTACCAGTGCAGCCGTCTTCGAGCATGTGCGCTATGATCTCAAACTCACGCGCCACCTCTTCACTCACCTCGAAACGCTCGCCATCGGAGCTTATCAATATAATCTTGTCGGACGTAGACATATTGTTTTGTTTTGGTTTAGTTAGGTTAAAAAAGCGGCGAAGAGTTTTAGGGTTTTGTTTTTGTGGAATAGACTTGTTGGAGAAATTGGTGAAAGTATGTGTCTGTTTATATAGTGGTGTTGGAGAGGTTTGGTGAGTTATGTAATATGGAAATATTATTATTATTATCACAAGACAATATGGAAAAGGATAATTAAATAATGGAAAGTTTAAGAGGTTTTTCATAATTATACTCCATAAGTTTCGGGATACTGGATATGATAAATGGAAATTTGAGATATCTTTTTTTTTTTTTAAATTTGGAATCAATGTATCAATAACGGTCCAGAGATTCTCGATTTCGTAGAAGCCTCAAGAAGGTTTGTGATATACTCAGTCAAAATATATATCATAATAAATATAATGGTTTTTCTTTTTGGTCTAAATAACAAACGATGTAATCTTTAATTGTCTTAGGATTATATAATATCATTTTTATTTCAAAAGATAATCACGATAAGAAGTTTATATACTTTTAAAGAGTACATATATTTTCTTATACTAATTAAAAGATCTTAAGAAATTTTCTCAAATTGTTTATGGAGTTTTTTTCTTAATTATATATATATAACATATATTATATGTATAGATTGTAGTCAGTTGACAAAAAAAAAAAGATTGTAGTCAAAAGTTTCTTCATTCTCTGAAAAGACAACATACGGTACATGGAAGAGACGTTGTTTGCAAAACCATATGTTGTTTACATATAAGTTATAACGTATGATTTGTCTCGCCTAACCTTTGACATTTATTCAAAACATATCCGTATAAAACAGTTTGTAGTGTTAGACAGAACGTACTTTAGAGTACTCTAGTCATGAAGGTGTTAGCCACAAGTGATGGATATTTTATCCATCGATTTTAATATTTTGATTTGATCCGAAAAATTTAGATATTATGTAAGTTTTCAAAATAGAAAAAAAATATTAAAAATTAAATATCTTTTAAAAACGAGTAAATCACAAATATTAAAATTTTTAGATCGAAAATTCGCTTCGCAACGACTTTACACAAATAGATATATATCTATGTTAAATATAGATTTTAAATGTATAATATTATATAATTATTAATAACATATAATTTTATTAATTATACATATATTTAACTACTTATAAATATTAAATTAAGAAATGAATATAAAATATTTATAAAAACTATAATCTTCTACCATTTTATGTTCTGTATAAATTTATAAAAATTTAATTAGTTTTTAAATTATGGAATATATAATTTCAATAATTTTTATTTTTATTTTATATTATGTAAAAGATGTTTTCTTTAAATATCTAAAATTACTTGTATTAAATAAAATGGATGAAATATCCAGAAATATTTGTAAAATTCGTAAATATTTATAAATCTTTTGGATATTCGGAAAACCAAAAATCTGTATTTTCCAAAGCAAAAAAATAAATATCCATAAAATATAAAATAAATTATAAATATTAAAAAGTATTGTAATATTCGATCTGTGTCCATTCCTAATAGGCAAGCCACAATTAACACTAAGATACTAATTAACTCGGATTATGTTTTTATGTTTTTGTTGATTTACAAAACAAAATTATTCCAATTACAGATTAGATGTTCATTTATTTCAGACTTATGTGTTTCTAACGTCGGTTTCATACTTGCTCAGCAGATTCGACCAATAACCAACACAGTATGTTTTGTTCACTGCTAAAATCGAACATTATCCTTTAGTAACTAATTATATTGCCATGATGCATGAATATTCACATTCCCTGCAAATCACACTACCAATGATCTTGTTCACTGCTTAGGTAGAATATATACGTATAACAAAGGTATAAAGATAAAGTTTTAAGTCGATCTGTATATGCATTTATATATGGTGCACCAAAAAAACAATATTTATATCTTGTCCATTAAACTAAATGTGTAATCAAATGCTTTCATGCACGTGTTGGGACTGAATTTGCATGGGTGTCACTGTAAGTAAATGAAGGTAGACCAGAGATTCAATTTCACAGAACGCTCAAGAAACTTGTTGACGAAATAATAGTCAAAAGACGAACAAGTTCTGGCCAAAGCAGATATTATTGCACAATAGTCGAAATAAATTGAAAGAAAAAACAGTTCTCAGGAAGTCTAAACAAGACGGCCATTATTAAACAAAGTATCATCTTCTATAAAGATAGCCTAACAAGCTTATTGTATAAAATACGATCATCTCTTCCAGTGTTGCTCTCTAACAAAGCACTCAGCACAAGTTCCTGCCCAGATCAAAACGACGCAGAAAGAATTCAATTCTCTATATCTTTGTTAAAATGATTGACAAACTCAAGTATGGAGAAATCTATTGTACCTTCACTTCTCGGTGAGATAGAAACATTCCCAAGCTGTGCATAGTTGTTCTCATATCATCAACCTGAGAAAAGAAAAAACGCAAACGGTATTTGTAAACTCATTCTGAGAGATGATGTAATGACAATGTATCATTAAGCTTCTTCTTACCCTAACATAGCCTGTTTGGTTACGGTCAAAGAATCTGAAAGCCTGAGTCAAAACAAGCAATGAACAAAGCTTTAGCACCAACAAAAAACGAAAAACAGCTAAAAGACATACTATAATAAAGTCAAAAGTGGATTTTCTACCTGCAACAACTCTTTATCAACCGTTTCTTCTCTTTTCGGTGCATCAGATGTCCCTTCCTCTTGCTTCCCGTGCTTGCCTGACTCAGATTGGGATTTGATCTCAGCAGATTTGGAATCAGTCTTCTCCACGACAGAACCTTTCTCTTCTTTTCTATCAGTTATAGGAATAGCAATAGTGTCACTAGTCTTCTCACTGTATTCTTCATTCTTCTGCGGCTGAAGAAGAGACAAAGAACAAATGGACAAGATTGATGAACAAAACATCTCGTTGGCTAAAATAAAACTAACGATATTAGGATTCAACAAGTTGAAAACTGAAAGGCAAATTATGTAAATCATACCTCTTTTTCCTGCTCAGGATTTTCATCGTCCATTTCCTCGCATTCCTCAGGGTCTTCTTCAGGATCCTCTTCAGGGTCTTCCTCTGGGTCTTCATCAATCTCTTCATCCTCCTCATTTTCTTCATCCTGGTTATCCACTTTCATTGTAGCAGCTTCACCACTGATAGCTTTTTTAGTGTCTTCAGTGTTCGCTACCGTTTCCTTGGCTGAATTTTCCTTGTCACCCTTCTCAGGAACAGATTCAGTTGTGTCCGTGGTTTCCTTGTCAGTCTTTTGACGCTTATTTTGTGCTTTTGTTTCCTTTTGCTTGGCAGATAACTCTTCCTGACGCCTCTTTCGTTGATTTCTCTCTCTCACAAATTTTACACGTAATTTCTTTCAAGAAAACAAAAAAAAAGTGTAAGAAAACAGTTCAGATAGCTCAAAAACAAAGCATCATACATCAGTAACAAACTAACCTTGAGAAATTCTAAGATACGAATACCCATTTGATACTGTAGCATCTCAAATAGCGATTCAGCAAACAGTGAAAGCTGCAAGAACATACATTATATTAATGAAAACTTTGTTGTTCAGTTTGCTATAACAAAAACCGTACATTGAGTTAGCTAAGAAAGAATTGAAAGATGCTAAGCAAAGCAGGAAGCACGAAAGAAAAACTAACCTCAAATGATGACTCATCAACGTCCTTGTCAGTGTAATCCAAGAGCGAGTCCAGGGAGACCGAAAGGGAACGCAACTGCTAAAAATGAAAAAAGTCCAAATAAGTGAAAGCTGCGACAATGATATTACCAAATGTAACCTGAAACCTTTTGAGTTATTGTCCACCTACTTTAGAGTCTTTGTTCCGTTTCACTTGTAGAACAAATCCTGGCCGAGGAGGTTCGTCAGACCTTTTCTTGTCCTTCACTTGTATTTTGGACTCATCTTTTCCACCTATCTCTTTAATCTCTTTCTCGTTACTTTTTACTTTTGCCTTCTCATCAACCTTTATGCCCTCAGATTGGGTTTCTGAGTTGTTTTTCTTTTCAACCTTCTTATCTCCACCGGTCTTAATGTCCTTCTTTGTTGAACTAGAAGTACCCTCCTTTTCCTCAGTACCCGGAGATCCAGCCTTCTGTTTTGTTTCAACAGTTTTGGAGGCACTCTCTTCTTTCTTTTCTGCTGGAGATTTCATCTCCGCACTACCTGAATCAGGAGTTTTCTTTTCAGTCTCCACTACCTTTTCCTCATCATTGTCTGCATTATTCTTCAAGCCACCGTCCATGTTATTGTCTACTTCAGCTGTCTTCTTTTTAGCCACCCTTTTGATAAATTTTTTCTTTACAATTGTCTTTGAAGGAGTCTGCTCGTTTGCCTTAGCACTAGGATCTGAGCTCTCCCCTAGGTTATCACCTGAAATGGCAACCTTTTCAGGAACCTCCTTCTCATCTTTCTTACCAGTTGCCTTTCCATCGTTGACAGGCCTTTTAACAACTCTTTTAACAATCTTTTTCACCGTCTTCTTAGTTCCTGGGGTCTTTTTCTCCGCATCCTTGGCTACTTCACAGGCATTATCACTGCCCTTTCCTACGATGACATCTTTTTTAGCCTCCTGAGAAAGTAGTCGATCTCTCTCAGCAAGAACTTTCCTGTGTGCCAACCATTGGGTTTTCCAAGCGTCAAATGAAGGAAGACATTCTGATAAATCAGGGACAAATAGTACAGTGATCTCTTTGAAGATAGAAACTCCATCCGTACCAACTCTGTCATAATGTATCTGTAAATGCCAAAAAGAGGCAAAACAGTGCTATTTAGGTCTCCAGATAACTAGTGAATACTATTGCTTGGTTAGCTGTGTATGTATCTATACTGAAACTACCATATCTACAGCAAAATACAATCCTAGCAAAAGAGGAACCAAGTTAACAAAAATTGGCAAGCAATTCATTCCAAATATTTGGATAGGTCAATAGCAGTGGTTGAGGGTCCAACAATTTAAGACAGTTAGAAAAAATATTTAATACAATAAAGAAAACATTTATAAATAAAACAACCACTAATAAGCTTCATATGATCTTCAACGGTCTTAAGATAAAGAATACTCTAATATGACGTCCACACTTGTTCAACATCTCAATGCAGTCTAAAACTAAGAGAGGTCAAACCTACCTCAAGAAATGGATTCCAGTGACGGCAGTTGCTCAAATCAAGATGAAGCTTATCCTTTGTGTGTCTGCAACGCAAAAGACCTTTCATGCCTCAGACAATGAATAAAAGGTCGAAAAGAATGAAAAAAACGTACAAGAGCAGAAACACACCTCAGCATTGTCGTAATTAAGGAAGACTGATCAACTGATGGGTCCATGCCATCTGTGGGGTCCCAGGGACCACCAGTGGCCATCAACGAATGATCTTTTTTAAGAACAGCAAACTTTAATATGTTACAAATATGAGGTATACGGTCTTCAAATATTTTATCTGAAGAAAGATCTTCCAGAGCAGTCCTGCTCAGGCCACTCATCAAAATCATCTGAACAACAGAGAAACACACTACACATGAGCAAAATGCTTTCAATAGAATCGGGAACAATACCAGCGATGATAAACTGCGCAAAGACACAATCAAAGCGGTACAAGACATATTGAGAGAGAAAAAAAACAGCCCACCTTGGCATTCCAAACAGTCCTTCCTTCAGTTTTCACAGCTGAAGACTTTGTGGGCGTATGTTTCACATCAACTCCACCATCTTCAATGTAATCATGCTCAAAACTGCCATCCTCAACAAAAGATGGTTAAATTTACAAATCTTTTAACTATATGTATATAATAAAGCAAAGTGAATCCACAAATTTTAGCTCTAATCTACTGATTCGGCAAGGGAAACAAAAATACGATCTATTTAAACTGCTTGAAAAGGATTACAATCCTCAGACTGACAAGCTGCAAACAAGCAAGCAGGATTAATTCACCTCACAGCAGTATGCATAGAAAGTGTAAGCTTTTGTTTCGGCCAGTTCACCACAACCTGAAATATATATATTGAGTATTACGATCACTTAGTACTCCCTTAAGGAATAGAAAATTATAGGGAGATATACAAACAGATACCTTGGAAAACTCAGAAGGCACAAAAAGCCTTGGATATCTTTTATCTAGTGTCACGTAATCCCTCTCCATGTCAACCAATCGCGAGGATAAAACCTGCAAACAAGTCACACAATCATTGCATTACTCAGGATACAAAGGGCAGGTAACTCTGCCATTATCATTCCTGTCACCACAAAATGTCTTATCAACCAAAAAATAATGTTCACGTCCTTGATTTGATAAACATCCATTGTTCATCCTTGTGAACTTTCCAAGTTGCATTGCAAAACTTCCCTCCCAAATACTACCGAACTCAGGAAAAGACAGCACTTTGTACCCGGATTGTGCAACTAGATATTTGTCACACTGAGTTCAAAAGGCAGGCCGAATAATACCACAAGGTGACAAGATGTTGAAGGAAAAGGACGTATAATAACCAAAGGTAAAGGAGGAAAGGAATGAGAAAGCTGAAATTGGAAGTCAAATAATAAGAAAGCAAGGAGAATGCAGGAATGGAAAGGAAGATGAGGTAAACCGAGGGAGTATGCAAAAACATCACTGAGTGAGGAATTTCTTGCAACGCTTGTTACCTTGCAGACATAATCTCTCCGTATTGGCCTAACTGGTGAAGGACGCCTTCAGGTATAACAGAAATAAGGTTAGTGTCTTGTGAAGAAGCAACATAAAATCCCCTGCATTCTAGATGAAGGGTGTGACAGATAAAAAAGAAGACCTAATTGATGCTTCACGATGTTGTGCATCCCGCCGCACAGAGGAACTACGTGCATCCCTAGAAACAGATTTCGGCACTGGAGTCCGCTCCTTTGTGTCCCTGGAGGTAGCTCTTGCTGTTGGAGTCCGATCACGTTTTCTTTCGAGAGCGCGTTTTCGATCACGTTCTCTTTCATCTTCTCTTTCCTTCACCCGTCGCTCAGATATGCGATCCCTTTCCCTGTCCCTAGCTCTTTGCCTTTCTCGTTCCTTCTCCCGCTCTCGTTCTCTATCACGTTCGCGATCCCTCTCTCGTTCTCGCTCCTTCTCTCTGGCGCGTAGGTTCTCACGGCGACGCTCTTCTTCCCTTAGTTCAAACTCCCTAAGATAACTTGCCCGGTCATCTTTCCGGAGATCATCAACACGAGGACCACCACGAGCGAGCATACCACCAGGGTAGTCCAAGTCCAGAGATGCTGCAGTAAGGATGCCTTTCCCAGCACCATAATCCCTGCCTGGAGGTAAACTGACGCCATAACCAGGATTTGAAGAACCCTCCAGATAAATATAGTCATCTAAGTTTCGGCGAGGAGCAGCTCCTAATAGCGATGGGGTATGTTGGCTGGCATAAGAAGATGAGCTATGTAGTGATAGCCCATGAGGATCAGACTCGAGCCTTCTTCCATAATGCATAGCTTCTTGGTCAGAATGGCGTACAGTAGAACTTCGTTCTGTAAGATAATCAGCTTGTCTGCCAGAAATGTTTGCTACTCAGTGCAATAAGATAAAATTTTCTTCAAAGGTCATTGCAAATTTACACAGGAGCCTACAGTAGCTTTATAACAAAAATCTAGGAGAAAACATAGTTTCCTTCCAGACAGAAACATAATACAGACCACAGAGGTACCAGAAATACAACTATTTCTGAACAAATTGTACTACAGAAGAATACATCATCGAAAAAAATACCTGACACCTCCATCAGCAGAAGTGGTATGAAGCGACTGCATTTTTAACAATTGTTCTCCGCGGAGGAGTGATGCTTGATCAATGCGATCGTACAAATCAGTCTGCCAAAATCATGACATTGAGTATCATGCCACTGGACAGAAACAAACCAAATTCACAAGATATTCTATTAGCTGTAAAAGCGAGCGCACCTGACGACCAAAACTAGATGAATCAGCATACCGAGCAGCTGGATCATTCTGCAACTCCCTTCCAAGATAAGCACTTGACTGTCTTCTGTCACAGGGGACGTAACCAGACAGCTTATCCGAATACAAATCGTCCTCCTTTTGACCATAACCATGGGTAGAGGAAGACAAATAGCTTCCAGAAGCATACTTCGGAGAATCCGGGAGAGTGGGTACATATCCAGAGCGGCTATCCAAGACTGATGAGCCCACTCCTTTAGTGCTTAAAGGCTGAGAGCTAGTAAGAGGACTTGCTCCATACACCGACCCGTATTGGCTTCCGTAATGAGTGCCAGCTGATGATAACTGAGACCTGTACCCACCAATCTCAGTCTCCTGAGGAACAGGAAGGCGAGAACTCAAGGGAATCTGAGATCCTCCTTCTGCTCCACTGACTGAACTTCCCGGATAACCAGATCCAATCTACATAACAATACAACCCAATTAGACATAGATTAGTATCAAGAACAGTTAATGTAAAATTCATCAATCATGATCAAATTCAGTAGCAAAGATGAGATCTTTGATGCGTGATTCTTACATTCTGAGGATAACTCGATTGAGAACCGTAAGGCTGTTGACCGTAGCCACTCCCTCTTGAGGAGTACATGTCTTCTGAACGTATCTGATTTTTTCAATTGTAATGAGTTAGTGAACAATCGAATCAGCAATTACGAAATTGAATAGCGGGGATCGAGAATTGACGTCGTGAGGGCGAACCTACCAGAAGATTTGAGCTACTTCTCTGTAGGAAGAGCGAAGAGGATAAAAAGAAACCCTAGGAATGGAGATGAGGAAAACGAGCTGAGAATGGTTGTGGAAAGATTCGAAGGTTGTTTGGTTGGTTTGGTTAATAAGGGTTTTTCTTTGAAGATGTCACGCATTGCATTAGTGGGCTTAGATTTTATTATATATAGGCCCATATTTGATATAAGAAATTTTTTGGTAGTTTTTCTTTTTTTTTTTGCTAAAATTTGGTAGTTTTATAGTTTGCTAATACTCTTGAAACTACTTCATATTGTATAGTTTGCTTTGCATAATTAATGATTATGTATATATATATATAATACTCAATGTATAGAATCAAAAATCTTGGAGATATTTAACTTCAAAGCACATTGAATGAGGATAGTTGTCTTGTGACAGTTCTTTATAAGTTCTGTCACTAGCAATACAGTTTCAAGGAAAAGAAGTGCACATTAGTTCTGCTCAACAGCATCAAGAAGGAGCTTACTTCAATCTTCTCGTTAGAATCCTCAAAACCAATTTATAAAACATATGTTCCAACAATCTACTATATGTAATCTTTCATCGACTTAGCATCCTAAAGATTTTACAGCCTCCAATCAAAATGTACATAGGACGAACAGAGAAAAAAAGAGAAAGATAACATGTTGTAACTTTATAACTTACACAAGTCTTTACGAAAACGATGTTTGGAAATATCTAAAAAGAACAAAAAAGGGTGAACTATTTGGAAGGAACTGATGATCATTGGAAACATATAAAACACATCTATGTGTATAAATATTACTCCTCAGCCCTTCCTTCTCCACTGTCTCTTCATTCTTCATGAGTTTTACTAACCTCTCCCTCAGTACTCTTAGATGATTCATCAAAAGCCAACAACTACAAGAGAAACAAAAAAAACCATAAGCTTTTGACTAAAACTGCGGTTGTGTTTGCATTAGCGTTTCAATTACCCCCACCACAACAGTCATAAACATGTTTATCTTAAAGTGTTTTATAAACGTAAACAAATACAAATGCTAAAGTTTGCGTTTAAAACAGTTGAAAACTAAAAGTAAGAGAAAACAAACCGGTTTGATGTCACCGTTCCAAACGCAGTGAGAAGCCAAGAACCCAATAACGGCTGGGACGATGTATAACAAAGCAGGCTGAAACAGAGAGAAACCAAAACCCATCAGAATAAATTCCCCAAAAGGTTGCAAAAAATGGATCACAACAAAAAACTGACCTGTGCTGCTTGAAACCAGTTCATGACTACAATAGTGAGGACAACTCCAACAACGTATCCCACAAATGCACTTGTGAAGTATTTTGGTTGCCTACGTTTTGACACATCAAATCTTAAGGCCAGTGCAACAAAAATACCTACAGAAAAAACAAAAGTCTCATATTCATATAAATAATACCCAAAACATGGTTCGAGAATATTGAGTTAAGCATTATACGTTGGTCTTAGAGGACATACCCGGAATGACAATATCACCAAGTCCAAGCATAGAATAGGGTCTTAGAGCATCGCCAGTAGGGAACAAAAGCTGAAAAGAAATTGTAACCACGAGATCACTACCAAGAACAAATCAAATTAGTTTTGTTTTATGTACTTCTGAGACATTTTTACTAACCTTTATCGGAGCATCGAAGGATTTGGCAACACTAACCATAACCGGAGTAAAGAAAACCCAGAATATATCATAGAAAAACAGTCCAACCTGCAAGTCAGGTTATAAACAAATGTTCCAAATGATTTTCAAGAATATTATCACTGATAAGATGGAAAATCAGATATTTCATTTACCAAAAGGATGGCACCAGTCTTGAATGATCCAAGAGAGAGCATCTCAATTCCCTGTATTGGCAGCATCGTTAATTTGGAAAAAAACACACACAAGAACACTAATAACAGTGATTCCAAAGTTACATAACATATTCTGATGATGAAGTAGCATAGTTCATTGTACTTTTATAGTATATTCCTCATAACGGAAAGGAAGTAACCTGAATGCAGAAGGAAAGGCCAAGGATGTTGTTAGCCAGCCAATGTTTTTTCCAAGCATACCAGGCGCAGAAGAAGGTTCCAGGGATTCCCGCGACAACTTGGGACTTTGTGAACTCTACGTCCAAAGCTGTTTTAAGAAAAAGGTATCACAATAGATTGAAAAAATGATTCTGCATGCCACAAACAAATTTACACCAAAACGATAAAACAGTTCCAAAGGAGCAAGGATGATCGTTACACCAGAGAAAAGGCTAGCAAAGAAAGTGAAATTTAGTTACATACATTTGAAATAAGGAAAACGCCAGACGATGAGATTGTTATTCCAAGGATCTGGAAGAAATCTTCTGATAGCAGGTAACAATGTCGCCCTGTAAAACACACATAATTGTGTATTAGTAAAAAGGACAAGCCATGACTTGACCAAAGATACACCAAAAAAGCAGAAGCATAATTTGGATATAGACATACGAAAGAGCGACAATCCCAAGAACAAAGAAGTAAGCTGTGAGCACAGCATTAACCAAGTCCTTTGAGAGAAACTTGAACAACAAGAAAAGTGAGAGAAGCATAGCACTCCCAACCAATGGAAAACGCATTGCATGCTCTTTAGACATGGTCTCCTACATCATCCAAAAACAAAACAAACAACTTAGACCAAATAGCTTCACTGAGAACTGTTCAAACACAAATCTCTAGTTGCATGTTCTTACAGTTGGAGGAGAATCCTTCACCGAACGAAAGCAACCCACGTAGACCGTGAGACATGCCGTAAGAACAACATTCAAGTTTGGGTTTACATTCACAACAAGCGGTGCTACCGTCAACCCTGAAACCAAACAACAAAAGCTTCAATTTTTACGCCTTGGGCCAACAGTTTGACCAAAACCAAACAAACCCATCAATTCTAAACCCTAGAGGAACCCCCAAATCACAAAATTGAATCACTCCAGCATGACAAATTCAGCGAAATTAAACCCAAAAAGCTAACGAATTTCATAATGAAATCACCAACGGAGACGATCCCATCACTGTAAAACCGATCGGGATCAAAACCCAGAAAGGAATCGAGCAAGTGAAGATGGAAGCAATTGTATTGAGTGAGATGAGAAGGAGAACCTGCGAGAGCGAGATTAGCGATTCTCTCAAAATTCTTCATGATTTTTTCGATCCTGAGTTTCGGTTTACTCTGTGTAACGGATGAATGTATATAGAGAGAGGGATCCAGTGGTGTGGTGGGGTCAAGAGATTAAATTCCACCAGATCTGTTAATAAATTTAAAAAGTTGAAGAAGAAGATAGAATTAAGGGAAAGATAATTAATTTATATGACTGTAAACGTCACTGGCTGTGACCTAATTATGTCACGGACTTATATGATTGGTAGTGTCAACGTGTTTATTACATCAGACTCGTATTATCATTGGTCAGATGACATTCATATGTATCACCAATGAGTTTCTTTTTTAGCATAACGATTAAAATAAACCTAAAAGAATTTTTATCTCCAAAATAACAATTAAAAAAATGATCAAAGTAAATTTTACAATTAAAAAAATGATCAAAGTAAATTTTATAAAAATATATAAATATATATTTTGAATTAATTAATATATACTTATGATTTAGAGTTATAGGATGAAGTTTTGGAGTTAAGATTTAAAATTTAAAATTTTTAAAATAAAAAAAATCTATTTTTGTTATTTTTTTGAAAAATATATTTTTATGATAATTTTTTAAAAAAAAAATTATTCAAAAAATTTGTCCAACTTTTTAAATTGGTAACTCAATAACCGCCAAAGTAACCGATATTTTGATTTGAACGGAAGACGAAGACTATATTATGAACATGAATACACCATATTTCAGTAACCGTCAAGGTAACCAATGTTTTAATTTGAACAGAAGACTATAATGTGAACATAAATGAACCATATTTCAGTAACCGTTAAGACAACCGATGTTTTGATTTGAACGGAAGATTATAATGTGAACATGAATGAACCATATTTCAGTAACCGTCAATGTAATCGATGTTTTGGTTTGAACGGAAGATTATAATGTGAACATGAATGAACCATATTTCAGTAACCGTCAAGGTAACCGATGTTTTGATTCGAACGGAAGATTATAATGTGAACATAAACCGATGTTTTGATTTGAACGGAAAACTATAATGTGAACATGAATGAACCATACAACTAAATAAATCAGAAATAGAAACACTAATAACCACAGAAATTATAAGATGCAAATAAAACATAGAAATCAACAGAGATAGTGGAATAAGGTAAGAAATTGTCAAACATTCAAAGTAGAATCTAACACTGGGATAGCATACATATACCCAAAATAACGACACATAAACTTGCATGTGGTACACCAAATTCCTTTTGAGATAATGACCACAATAGATTTTTAAAATTTTTTATTTCCAAAATAGCACTAAAAAGAAAAAATGATCAAAATATATTTTTTTAAAAAGTGTAAATATACATTTATATTTTTGAGAAATTGTCAAAAATACCACTTTCCTTGTAGCATTTTTCAAAAATATCTTAATCACTTTTACCTTTGTTTTTTAAGAGGAAAAACACATTTATAACTATTGGGTTAATTAATCTAAGACTTAGGGTTTAGAGTTAAGGGGTGGGGGTAGGGTTTAGGAATTTAAAATTTAGGATTCTAATTAATTTTAAAAAAATTTACCCCTTAAAAAAATAGTATTTTTGAAAATGTCTCTTTAATGAAGGTAAAAATGAAAAGTGGTACAAAAAAGTGGTATTTTTGAAAATTCTCTTATATTTTTTTGAATTAACTAATCTAAATTTATGGTTTAAAGTTATGGGTTGAAATTTTGGAGATAAAATTTAAAATTTTAAAAAATATTAAAAAATATTGAATTTCAAAATAAAAAAAATTATTTTTATCATTTTAATAGAGAAAACCACCAAAATAACCTCCAACTTTCACAAAAAGGCAAAATAAAACTTGAATTTGAATTTGAGCAATTTAAATCACCAACTTTTTAATATTAGTCAATTTAATCTTACATTTAGATTGATTAAGTCATTTAAACTACTCAAAAACCAACCGTTAATTATTATGAGTTCACCGTTGTCTACATCTGTTAACTTTTACACTTAAAAAAATTCTTAAAAAAAGATCCTCTCAAGTAAAGGAAATCAAATATAATTTATCCTAACTTATGACCCTCTTGTCTACACCATCACGTAATCATCTTCCATGCAGATATCACAAGTCATCTTCTTCAAACAGTATCTAGATTCAGACAAGAAAGTATCTAGATTCACCCATGTATCTCTTGTTCCTCAAACCCAAAATTCTCTTCGCATTCAACAATCACTCAATCGAGCCATGACAAAATTGAAGGATGAATGTTGTTAGGCTTGATTTGCGTATTACTAACATTCATACATGTTCGCACTTATTAATCTCACACAAGAGGAAAAAAAATGATTTTTTCCCCTTTGCTCGAGTACCTTTTTCGATAGTTAGGGCTGGAAACTAAATCAAATATTAAAAGACGTCGTAGAACTATTTTATTTGCTTCTATAGATTTACCATTAGATTTTCTTTACCCAAGAATCTTGTTTTAAGATATTTTTTTTAAGTTTAAGAGTTAACAGACGTAGATAACGGTGAACTCATAATAACTAACAGCTGATTTTGGAGTAGTTTAAATGACTTAATCAATATAAGTGCAAGATTAAATTGGCCAATATTAAAAAGTTGGTGATTTAAATTGCTCAAATTCAAGTTCAAGTTTTATTTTGCTTTTTTTGAAAGTTGGAGGTTATTTTGGTGGTTTTCTCCATTTTTATATGTCGATTCCGTACTTTTGATCATAATGGAGATTTAATTTTGTCTGATCTATTGGTTTTGTAATATCTTAAGATATTCAAACATATTTATTCATTTTTAAATGACATTTGCTTTTCTATGGTCTTGATATGGATTTCCAGCTTATTAAGATATTTGTATGTTTGTATTTTTAATTTTTCAATGATAAATCCTGTAAGATTTCCGTTTCACATCCTCTTTAAGACCAAAAATATTCTTTCCCATCAAAAAAAACCTGTTTCTGAAGTTGAGAACTAGCCAGGACCATACTAGTACGTTATAACCACAAATTGGAAAAGGGTTCTATTACAAGCCCAAGTCATAGAAAACGGATCTCTTTATTGAGGGTTTTGGTGTCTTTGTTGTGCATTCTGCAACATGTTAGGCTGTAGATTCTGCTGGTTGGTTTGCATATTTCCATAGCCTCCTTGCTGTTGCTGCTGCTGTTGTTGCTGCTGTGGTTGCTGCGGCTGTTGAGTTTGCATCATTGCATTGCTGTTAAACACTGCAAGAAACAGGAATGGGGGAAAAGAGTGAGTCGTTTTAGTGTAAGAAGGCATATTATAGAGAAGTTTAGACAACTTCTTACTCTGGTCACCCAACATTTGAGACGCATGGCCTCTTTGGGCATTGGTACCCGAAACTCCATACTGCTGAGAACAATCAAGAACCAGAGACATCAGATTTAGACTTGTTAATTGTTATTTCCGAGACATGGTTTTATTTTATATAATCTTTCAAAGAGCATAGTGACAAGTAGCAGTTTTTGAGCTAACCTGCATTCTAGGATTAAGTGTCTGAGATTGCATAGATGACATGTTTGGTATCTAGAATTTAAGCATAAAGCCAACACCAAACCAAATAAGCAAAAAAAAAAAACAGATAATTAGTTATTAACTAAGGTGCTTTAAAGAGAGGTGACTCACCATCTGGCTATTTGGAGAGCCTTGTGCAGATGTAAACATTGCACTATTTGCTCCACCTGAGAACTGATTCAAGTGACGGTTCATTGGATTGAGCTGTCCTTGAGACATGCCATGCTGAATATGTCCACCTGATAGCTGTCTCGCTTGGTATTGTTGGTGGCCCATTGACTGAGAATATGGCATTTGATGTTGTTGCCCATGTAACTGGTAAACAAACACACAAACTTAAACTTAAAAAGAGTAAAAAAAAAGAGATGTTACTTCCATATCTAGAAGAGATGTTTGGGAAAAAAAAGAGAGGCTAGAACAGGAACTTACCGACTGAAACTTCTGCTGAGCTTGTAAATCTTGGAGTGATTGCATCTGACTCTATACAAAGTTGATACAAATATTCAAATTAACAAATAACAGTACGGTAAGTGAAGAACTATCATTGTATGAAGGCAAACATTAAAGCCTACCTGACCCAATGCTTGCATAGAAGATTGCCTGAACTGTTGCTGTTGTGCAAGTAGTTGCTGTTGATGTTGAGGCAACTGCACTAACTTCGACCTTTGCTGCTGTTGAAGCTGTTGTTGCTGAGGCGAAGGGGCATTAAGCATCCCCGTAGATTGAGGAGAATTGGAATATGGCAAAGGAGATCTTGTGGTCTCAAAGTTAGCATTAGATGGAGATGCAGCTGATCTTCCCATAAATTGTGTTCCAGAGACCTTAAAAACTCAAAAGACATGATCACATGAACCTCCCATTGACAATGTTTCTAACACAAGTGATAATCATCAAAACTAGAGAGGAATAACTAGTCGTGGCATAGACGAACCTGCATCATATTTCCTTGAGTGTTGATGATGTTGTTGGATGCCACAGGTAATGCACTCTTGCCTAATAAAAAAGATTTTCAAACTCATAACTACCACCAGAATGCCACTAATAATAGATAGAGAGCAAAAAATCAATCAAGTCTCTACCTGCATCATTGACGAATAGCACATCTACCAGATGGGGAGGAAGTGCAGTGGTTACCTGTCTCTGGTCAGGAGGCAGTTTTGTTCCTTGAAACACAATTGTAAAAAATAACATGAGATGGAACAGAGCAGAATCAAAGACTGTAGTTTCTTACCAAATCAAGTGATTCCATAAATGTCAAAAGGAGAAGTGATTTCTCTTACCTGTACCGTCATTTACAGCTGCACGTAGCATGCTTTCCTGCTCCTGAATCTTTGCAACTTGACCTTTATCCATAGTCGGAAGCATAGATGGGCCTTGACGTGCGCCAAATCCATAGGCTTTACGAGTATCAGCTAATACTTTCTCAGCATTTTCACAAGCAAATGCAATCAAGCTCATCCTCTCCTAGTAAAAGAAAACCATCTTCAGTAAAAATCCTAAAACCCACAAGAAACAAAAAAATGCATACAATTACAAACTCTCACACCTTTAGCTTTTCAATCTGCATTGGTACAGGCAAATTATGAACGCCTTGAAGCAACTGCTCTCTCTTGACGTTGTCATCAGCTTCCATCTCCGGAAGTAACTTGGAAGACAGCATAACTGGTAAAACTGAAGATCATACAAAACCATTTATTTCATCAGATTCAAGATTCGATAATGCGAAGCAATGTTCTACAAATCGATCTAGGCATCACTTAGGCGTCTGCCTAATCGGTAAATCTGACCTAAACGAAACGAATTGCTCAAAATTTTGGTCTAAGACGCCCGCCTAATGAATAATCCCATACAAAACCGGTTACATCAGATTCAAGATTCGATAATTTGAAGCAATGTTTTAAAAATCGGTCTAGTCAGCGTCTAAATCATACCTAAACCAAACGATTTTTCTAGCAGGAGTTTTTAAAAAATCTCAAAAATCAATCTAGACGCCCGTCTAATGAATAAAATCAGTTACATCAGATTCAAGATTCGATAATTCGAAGCAATGTTCTAAAAATCGGTCTAGTCAGTGTCCGCGTATTAAATCCGACCTAAATTCTAGCACGAATGTTTTTTTCAAAAACATCAGTCTAGACGCCCGTCTAAATAATAATCACATATAAAGGGCCTATCAACCATCTAGCGATTTCTTAAACATTGATTCAAATCAAAGCATCCATTAAGAAAGGAACATACTTTGAGCATTCTCGGCATTGACATTCTTTGGAAGCACAACAAAGGCCTTGGAAACCTTCTTCACCTCTTCCACAATGTTAAAGAGCTCAAGATTCACCATAGAATATTGCCCTAGAATATCCTGCCTGTTTAAACAATCTCTCTGTTCAGACAACTTTTCATAAAGACAAGACAAGAAAGAACAAACAAAACCACACACAAACCATTTAGGACTAGTGTTGGTTCGACCATAAGCGTCAAAGTCTTCAAGGATCCGAGAAATAGCCTTGAACAAGCTCTCGGCTCGTGTCTTTATAGACTCTAGGTTCAGAAGCTGCACAAGCTCCTGATTCAGCTTCTCAGCCACCGGAGGCGGCTGGCCCTGTGGCTGTGTCGTTGTATCCATTGATACACAGAGCTTCTTGACGATTTTCTAAACCCTAATTCCGTAAAGAGTGTTGCTTTGAATGAGAGAGATCCGAAAAGTGATGGGTTGGTTCCTGGCGAATCGGAGGAGTTCGATGTGTTCTTCGCGATTGTTTCGGACAAGTTCGTAGGAGTTGAGCTTTGTACTCATCTTAAAGGTTTTAAGATGGGCCCATTATGGGCCTGTATTTGAAACTTGGACTTTTCCTTATACCCATTTGATTTCAGAGATTTTTGTTTTTCGGATATTTTTATTAAAAAAAAGTACTATAAAAGTTACACAAAATGTAGTATACAATATATAAAATTAAACTATGACTAAAACAAAAAAAATTAAAATTAAACTGAGTATTAAGTTAATTACTTAAGTTTCAAAAACTAATTTGAACATTTATTTAGATTTACAGATATTTATTTGGATTTTTTAAAAATTTCGAATATTTCAGCCACATTTTGATCGGTTTCGGATAATCCATAAAATCCGAAATGCTGCATAGCAAAATTCATCTGGAAACATTTACGGATCATATCGAGTTTGGATTCGAATTTTTTGGATCAGTTCGGATTTTATATATTCAGGTTCTACTGTTGCTTCTGAATATGTCTTGTAAGATAACATAATAATTACAAATAGAATTGGCCAAGACTTCAGAAAACTTCACAGAATATGCAACGCACAAGACATGTGTATGTATAAATGTTTTTTCTTTAAATTAATTAATAAACATCGTTTGTTTTTGTATTACAAAGAATGGAAAAAAGAAAAAGAAAAAAAGATACAGCTATAGTTTTGTAGGAAGGGGAAGAATAGAGAGTTTTCTCATCATCTTTGGCCGTCATGGCGTTACTTTGACAGCCTCCAAAGAGACATTACACACTAAACATATCCGCCGCACAAAAAAAGAATCAACACAAAAAAACATCTATTGAAGGTATAACAACGTATTGTGTGTGTGGTTGCAATCTACCAGAGTTCACCACTGGTTTTGCTTCTTCTTGGAACCAATTCAGAAACCTGCAAGTGTTTGGTTTTAGTTCTTGCTGGTTCTGAACAAAAAAAAATTGGTGAGTTCTTCAATGAGATGTTTCTATCATCATTCATCAAATCTCTCTCTCAGTTCGGTTGCTGCATCTATAAGAACGTTAAAAACAAATGTTAAATCATGTTAACAGGAAAAAACCCATCTTCAATCACAGCAAAAGTTTTGATCTTGATGATGTTTGTTTTGTTTTTACCTGGGAAAACAAGTATTCATCCAACATGGAGACTGAGCAAGGCAAGGAGCTGCTGCTAGAACCAAACCTTGCCTGATTGGTGTTGTTGTTGTTGTAAGCAGAAGTTTCAGGTGGTGGTGGTGCTTCGAAGAATCCATTCATATGATACTCTCTCTGGTTCATTGGAAAGTTAAAAACCGGAGGATGAGGAAGAGGAGGAGGATAGGTTTGGTGATGATTCAAATCATTCTGCATATTGGGATTGCATGGGATAATGTTATTATTAGTGAGTAGCTGCTGCGAGTTTATTTGCGGTTTCATGTCTCTGTTGGTAGTGGTTAATTCATCAAGGAAGCTTGTTTCTTGACCCGTAATATCTGAAGCTTTCCCTGTTCCAAAGTAGCCTGGATAGCTCCCAAATGAAGAACTCGCAGAGCACTCAACTTCCCTTTAGAGTAAACACAGAGATTTGATCTAAGAAATGATTCAGAATTAAAAGAAGAAAAATGTGAAAAGCTTTAGCTAACCTCTGAGGGATTGGATTGTGTTCCTCAGTGACAATATTGGTTGTGTTGTTGCTATTAAGAATCCATGACATAGACTGAAGCTGTTGTTCTAAAGTAATCTCAATCCCATCTTGCAACTAAAAGTTTATAAGTAGTGATTCAAGATTCAGATTGTTTCAGTGAGAGATCAAACGAGGAATCATTTCAACTAATTACCGAGCAGGTAGACCAATCTTTAACAAAGTTTGCGTTTTCTATTTGCATTGCTTGTTGCTGCTGCTGCCCCAAATGTTCCTATCAACCAAAATTTTTTGAGTTGCAGATGAAATGAAGTTGAAATGGTTCTTTTCTATAACAAATGATACCTTATGCGCACGCAACTGATCAAGGGATTGCCTGATGGAAATCTCGAGTTGTCCCAAGTGGTCAACGTTGTTTATCTTATCGAGTTCTGTCCAATAACTACAGAACATGATACAAACAAGTATGAAACAAAGTACTAACAACAAAGAATCATCGACTTCAGAGTGATTTTTACCTTAGTCTTCCATGTATCTCAGATATCCGAGCTTCTAGGATCCTTGCTTGAGTACTCAAGTCCTAAAAAAAATGCGGATTTATAAAGTTCTAGGCTTCAACAAACTCACAAAAGCAAGAAAATGTAAAAGAGCCTTAAAGTAAATACCTCTGTTGTTGAATTACTGAAACCAGAGAAGAAAAAAAGCAAAAGTTAGAGTTCATAAACCAGAGAGAGTATGAAGTGTTCTTGTAAAAGACAGTGTTGATAAACTATGTTCTCCTACTCACCTTGAGGCTATAAGTTCTCGTATATTTACAGTGTGATCCAACTTTAGGAAAGTTTTCTTCAAGGTCTGAGCTTTCAAAACACAAACACTTGAATCAGTAATCAATCCAAAAAGCTTCTCAAGCTTGATAGTTCGAAACAACTTACTTCAAGACTCTCGACCTTCCTGTATTCAAAATGCAAAACCAATTAGTCAAAACAAGTGAACAACTCCTAAAGATACACATCGATAAGAATCTAAAGAAAGAGAGAAAAGAAGCAAACTTTTTTGTTCTTTCCTCCGGTGCTACTTGAGAAAACTTAGCAATCACCTCTTCAATGCTACTGAAAACAAAACAAAAAACACAAAAAGGCAAATCAACAAAACGTTAACAATCAGACAACAAAACAAAACAAGACACAAGACATTACCTTCTTCGACCGCAACATAAAGAAGCTTTACCACCAGGAGAGAACATAACAAGAATAAGATCAATGTCACAAAGAATAGAAAGCTCATTAGCCTTTTTCAAAATCCCATTTTTCCTTTTAGCAAACGTAGCTTGGCGTCCATTTGTGTTCTCTAACTTCTTTATCTTCAATTTTACCCTTCCCATCCTATACATACAACACAACCAGATCAAAGATTTTCATTACATCAAATGTGGGTTTCAGGTAAAGATGCGATCTTTACAAACTTTTCTGAAAACCCTAATCGTTAACTTGTTTGGGAAGGAAGAAAGGAAAGGGAAAGTTACCTAAAGAAGCAAATATAAACGCCAAGCGGATACTAACCATGAGGGAGATCTTAAAAAGGACCTCTGAGAAAGGAAAGAAAAAAACTTTCGAAAGGTAGAATCGAAACCAGAGGCGGAGAGAGAGACAGAGAAGACGATGATTACATGAGACTCTGCGAAAATAACGGTCTTCTGATAGAGCTGCTTGAGAATAGGGATCACCCATTGGAGAAGACGACGAAGAAAATAAATTAATTAAAAAAAATTCCGAAAACGACGACGTTTGCTTTGTTCTCTAACTGTTATTACCATTATTCCCCTAGAACGACGCCGTGTCACTGTTATCTCACTGTTATTACCGGTAGATAAACTAAAAGTTTTGGACTTTTGACATTCCAAGACACTTCACATGAGGTTGTGTATAGTTTTTTTGTTTGTCACATCATGGAAACATGGATCTAATCACTCAAAGATTAAGTTGGGTGAATGTTATGTTAGGTCATGTAATGTGTAACTAAGAACTCGGATAAGAAAAGTGGATTTGAGGTTATGTGCTCTCAGGATGTCTGAATATAATTTGCGAGCCAAGTTTTATGAGCAAAGTAGTGTGGAAGCATGTATTAGGTTGGTTTTGTTTAAAAGAAATTATGTTGAAGAAAGGTTTCGTTGGACCATGTAATATTGTGTAATTAAGAACTCAAATGAGGAGATTGCTATGAAGGTGTCTGTTTCTACTAAGTCTGAATCATAAGAATCACTTGTGTCTGAGTTATCATTATCAATCTGTTATCAATTGAGCGAAATAAAATAACGCTTTTTTATGCAACTAAAGTTTTCTTATAAGATAGTTTTTCTTTTGATGTAATCAGATTTTCAATAATTACTGGATAATCATGCTTAAGTTTTTTATCGAAAAATTATTCGACCAATTATGTTATAAATGCTTAAGTTCTCCGTTCAACATTACATGGACACTAGTCAAATTTATGGATCAAAATGTTAAAATGGTCTAAGTTTGTTTCTCTCACATAGTAGGTAAGCTTTCTCTAAATTAAAACTTAAACCGACCCAATCCTGTAATTACAAACTTTGGATGTCCCAAATTCCTAAGCATCTCTATTTATGTATTTATTTTCTATTTGTAAAACCTGATTTTGATAACTAATTAGTTTTTAGTCAAATCTATAATTTATCATAAAGAATAATTGATGGATTTTGGATTGCTAGAGTTTAAATGAATTTTGAGAATTTTGACAGTGATTTTTTTTAGAATTTTGATGAAAATTTCATATAAAAGAAAATAATATGATAATAATACTTTTAAATTTTTAGATTTATTTCTATTGAAATAAAAATGATATTGAAAATTTTCAAATTTGATATTTTAATAATTTTGATTTCCAATAAATTATTTTTTTCTTTTCAAAAAATCGTGATTTCCTTTTTATGACTGAAACTAAAAGAAAAATAATAATCGCTAAAATCTCTTCAAATGTATTTATATTCACTAAATTATAATTATATACTATCTTTCAAATCATGTTTGTTGGATTTTAGAGATGAAATCTCCAATTTTCAGTATTCTGAAGTTGTATAGAATTTATACAATAATTAATTCAACAAGTTGTGATTTGAATTAATTTATTCAAATGTCAAATCTATAAGCTAGGATTTGATAGAAAAATGAAATCTTTTCAAATCTTTAATTCAATAAACTCCACTAAAATATTATACTAAGATGAACTTAAACCCAATATTGATCTTAATTTAAACCCAATATTGATCTTAATTTAAACCCAATATTAATTAACAAAAAAAACAATACTATTATTTTCTTTATATCTATGGAGTAAGTGTTTTAGAAGATAGTATAATAAGAGTTTCTTTTGTGTGACCGTGACCGTGACTGTGACTGTGTGTGTCGGGCGAAGACAAGTAGCTTGAGTTGGAGTATGATAATCAAACACGTAAACTATAATGCTTACCATTTGTATATGGACTATAATATAGGCTATAATAAGCATATTTTTGTAAATTACATAAAACAGTTTCCTTGATTGTGTCAATCTATTAAAATCTGATCTCGTTATGCTTTGAAAATATATGATATACATTTATTTATAGTTATACGATAAGTATAATATCAAAGGATAAATTTTATAATGTACACAAACTATAAAGCTTACATCAAATTGCTAAACTGAATATTATTATACTTAAGAAAACCCAAGTCGCCGATCTTTGTCAATATCTCTCCCCATGCAACAAAATATGCACATCCCTCGTGCTTCCCAATTTTTTTATGTTTGTTCCTCTAAGTGATTTTTTTTTTAATCTAATCGGAAGTTTTCTAAGTGAATTACATCCACTAATTTCTTTTAATTTATTCGCTTATACTTTTCTTAAATAAAGTTAAAATCCAAGTTAATCAAGATTCACTTCCAGTTCAGTCTCATAACATGTCTTCGCCCTGCGTGTCCGAAATCTTGTCAGCCATAATTATCTGAATCAATACTTTAATTTGAAGTAATCAGAAAAATGGTATATTTACTTCGATGTAAATTACTTTGAATACCCTATAATTCTTTTTATCTTCCACTCTTATACTCCCTCCATTTCTAAAAATAAAATTCTCTAGATTTTTTTCTTGTTTAAGAAAAATAAATTTTCTATATATATTTCTAAGGTAATTTGTATATATTTTTAATAACATTAATTTAGAATATTTGAATTAATTAAATTTTATTGATTGATAGTTATCGGAAAGTGTATAGAAAGATAAATAATAAATTAATTATAAATGTATATTATATTTTTAATAAGCATTAATAGTCTAGAAAATCTTAGTTTAGGGAACTAATGGAGTATATTAAAACAACAGTCATTGTTGATTGTATAATGTGTTGATAAATATGTTATTTAATATCAACTGAATAATGTTATGCCAGGCTGATTAAATATCTGACATATTTTATCTGTGTGAATGTTTATCTAAATTTTGGTCTACGACTTATGAGCAAAATATTGTAGGACTAAACAAGAGATGCATTTGCAAATTAAGAAATGCATATAACACTGTAAAAGACTTAAGCTAGGAGATGCATAAGATAATCATGTGTTATGTTTGTTAACTATGATATATGTCGTAGTTATCATGCAGGCTTACTCGTTAATCATGGTATTAATTATAGTTATCATGCATCCGTTTTAGTTTTAGACCATTACGCAGGACCACTAGTCGACATGAATTATATCATTCTTCCAAAAATGTAATTACCGTTTTGTAGTAAACGTTAAAATGATGTTTTATATATAAAGATGTTATAAGACTTAGACAATCCCAAAATTATGGTCGTAAATTCTTTTTACTTAAACTTTGAATTTGGGATCTTCAAAACGTATAATAGTGTTTGGAAGCGTAATAACAAAAAATACGACAAATAAACAAATAAAGATCTCTGTAACCTGCAAAATAAAAGTAAGAATAAAACAACATTTTAGAGATCTAATGCAAGGATCCAACTAATTAGCCATTTCCAATTATTTATTACAATTATCTTTCATTTTCTGGTCACGTGATAACATTATCCTTCATTAATATAATTGACAAACATTTATCCAAGATAACTATATAGTAATTTTCAATTTCACATAACATTTCTTCACATATAACAACTTGCCAACACTTAACGTGGAACCACAGTGATCAGAACACCTAAGCTTCAGGGAAAAAACAGTCTTGTTTCTTTATTTATACCCTAATCTACTTCACAAACTAGCAACAACACAAGAAAAACAAAACAAAAAATGGTGTCCTTAACATCATCATCTTCTTCAACACCAAAGATATCTTTTGATTTCACCAAAAACAACATCACTACCACTCTCAATGTCCCTGTCTCTTCTTCTTACTTGAGAAGCAAGGAAGAAGCTGTCCTCACAACCAAGAAACCCATGGAACCCTACAAAACCCTAAACCTAAACGTCAATCCAATATATGTCCAGGAGCTTGGAGATGAGAAGAAAGCTCTTGAAGATCCAGAGATTGGTGTGTTTGGAGCTGAGAAGTACTTCAGTGGAGACATGGACTCAGACCAGAGTTCTAGTGTTCTGTCTGTGACAAACCTAGATGCTGAGAGATTCATCATCAATGATCTGAAGCAGAGTGAGAAGACATCTACTGTAGCTCCGAGTGTCCGCTCTGAATCAAGCTGGAACAGTCAGAGCATGTTGCTTAAGAACAAGCTGGTGAATAGCAGTAACAGTACCTTGCAGGAGAAGAAACCTAATAATGGTCAGATTCGAAAGATGAACAACAACAAGAAGAAGTTTCTCTCGAATCTAGGGTGTAAATGCGCGTGTTCGGATGGGATCTCAGTAGATGTTGTTGATGATAAGAGCTTGGTAAGGAGAAGCTCTGACCTGATCAAGATTCAGAAACATGAAGAGTTGTTGGTGCAGAGGAAGTCTCTTGAACTTGCTCACAAGAAACTCACATTGCTGCCTCCATGGGAATCAAGAACAGAGGAAGAAGACACAGCAAGTGATACAAGCTCTGATCTCTTCGAGATAGATAATGTTACTGGGAAACCTAAAACTTCTCTTGCAAGGCAAGGAAGTGATTCATGTTATGCTCCAAGCGAAGCAAGCATAGAGTGGAGCATAGTGACAGCAAGTGCTGCAGATTACTCAGTTATGTCTGAATGTGCAACAAGCCCTTTTGGGAGAAACCGAACCTCTCAGGTTCCTCCTCGGATCCCTACTTATACAGCTAAAACTTCACCGCATAGACGTAGCACTGGAAGTGGTCGGTTCTTGATGAGCTGCAAGAGTCATAAGTCTGTTATGGTTGCTGGTGATTCAGACAGAAGAGTTAGCATGGACAAGACATCACCAAGTTATGTTACAAGACGTGTCCAAGTTATGGAGATTACTAAACGTAAGAGTTTTGAAACAACAAGAAGGATCAGTAACAGCTCTCCATCACCTCTTCTATTCACTCACTACTGATATTTTATAATGTCTAGTTGTGTTTTTTTTTTTTCAATCACAACTTCATCTTCTACGCAAAAATAAAACGGTGTTTATGGGTTTCTTAGAGACCTCTCTTGCAAAATAGTTAGACAATAATCAAGAATTGGCTCCACCATATTTTGTTTTGTAACACTTCATTACTTTTTAAATAGCCGTACTACAATTAAGAGAAGAGTTTAACCAAACTCTACATACAAACAGAAGAAAACGTAAATGATAGATATAGAAAGGCCTCTAATATAAGATGACAGCGAATTCAAAACAAAGCTCGAATGCGTCGAAACAAGATTCATGGCAACGCCAGAAGCTTGAGATTTAGTCATTTTAAATTGTGATGGTATCCAATCTGCATTTCGAAATATTGTCGAAAAGATATCCGTTGCATTTTCAGGTCCCAAACGGACCGCTCCACAAGATAGCAAATCAGCTCCACCACGTTTTGTTATGTTTTTCTGGATTAAAATTTTTTGTCTTAGTTTCAAAGGGGTAAAATCAAACGTGTAAGAGGTTGTGCCACAAAGAGCTATTAATGAGGAAACTTAAACAATGAAAATGTTATTTTACTTGACAAATCTAAGATCTTGGTCCTGAAAGGCCATGTGTGTCTGAGATAAAGACAATAACCTTAAGTGATTCGTTGAAAATAGGTACCAAGTGATGTCTGATGTGAAAGAACAAGAACCAAAGGACATTACTAGTTAAGAGAATAAATACAAAAATGATGTGTGTCTTTGTAGCCAACTCATACTGGGAAAAGACTGAACTTAACTAAAATAATCAAAAAGGCTTAATTATAGATGTCAATATGTAAAAGATGACACTTAAGCAAACACAGTATGAGTTTGATTAAAACCAAGAATATATACTAGATCTTGCTTATGATAAGTTTTTAAAATATTGAGCTTATCTTCTTATAATATATTGAACTAAAGTTTTAAAATCAAATTAGTCTCCTTATGTGGAGGAGAAAAGAACAATAAAAGCAAAAAGACATTTGTGTTTATGAAGAACAAACAAATTGCTCATCAGTAGATTTATGAGTTATAGTTTTACTAGTTATGTGTTAGTTACTGGGATCTTCTATAGAGGGGAGAAAATAAATATCATATGCTAAATAAAAGAATTTGAAAATGAAATTTATTTAAAACACCCAAAGTGCATCATAACATGAGAGAAAAATAAACATCTAAAGGAACGTTCACAAGCTCATCACAAAGGTAAGGATCCCATTGCTCTGATTTACAGACAATGCTTCATATGTTCAAGTGCCCCATAGGGGAATTGGCATCTCTAAGACATATCTAATGTAATGTTTTCATGGCATCTCTAAGACATATCTAATGTAATGTTTTCATGGCATCTCTAAGACATATCTAATGTAATGTTTTCATGGCATCTCAAACACATAACATATTCTTTTAGGAACCAAATCTGCAATGCTGATTCAGTATAGTATGCAGACAAGACAATCAACCCAAACTGAGACGGATTAGTTTTAACCAAAAGTTGAACTGCATTGTTGGTGGGTTGAGCCAGGCCCATGCTATAGTGCAACGCATGGACGACTCATGACAGCCCAGATAGCAAGCTATCTTAACGGATCATCTCCCTTAAAAAATAGAGTTAATATCGTGTGACCCGATGGACCACATATCAGATATTAAACTAATAAGAACAGATACTACACTTGATCTTAGCCAAAAGGCCGAGAAAGGTATGAATTGCTTGGTCGATCGAGTTTCCTTTATATACAGTTCCTCCGAGAGTGGATGCTTCATAGTTTAGCGATGTGGGACAAATAACTAAACCTTTTTTTCCTTCATCCTCGATGTATAATTATTCGTTCGAACCTTTGTTTTATTGTTCTTGCGTTATAGATTCTTCTCGTGCATATTCTCTGTACATAAACTGCTCTTTCATGGTAAGCTTCAAAGTTCATGAAAACGTGTTTTCCTCAGTTGTATTAACTTTATTTTGGTCAGTTGTGTTGTAGCATACATGAAAAGTCATATGTTCACGTCATTGGAGCTTGAGATACGTTTAAACATATTCAACATCGAAAAACCACCCTGAAGCAAGAAGAGAAAACAAACGTATAGATATTTTAAATCTCCACTAGTTTCAATATTAGCGTTTGTTTACTGATCTAGGCTAAATTGTTTATATGTTCACAGTTTTACCATGTGAAGTTGCACTTGCTGAATATG
>CAJHQP010004088.1:0-59194 GCA_905132765.1 Moricandia arvensis
CCCCTGGCCCAAACGCATCATCAAAGTTCCAGAACCTAACACCGCTCTCTTGTCCAGCCCAAAGTTGGTGTTCCTGTACAAGCTATGTTCCTCAAGAATCTCCCGACCTGAGTCTCCTTAAGCGGATGCGGCCTTAGCTCTAAGCAAGGAGGACGAGCCGAGTGCAAGGGAGACCGCGTGGGGACTTTGAACATCCCCACGCCGCCTCCTGAGCCTACAAACTCAGGAAGGGGCTGAAAGTCTTCTCCGATCTCAGGCTGATGGGTGATTAAATAATCATCGGAATCGTTGATGTCTCCGGTGAAAGGAAAGGACGAGGAGTTGATTGTTGTGGCGTAAGGGTAGAACTCGTCATCGGAAGAATCACCGGAGATACTGCAACCGGAGATGATCTCTGTGATTTTAGGAATATCGTCGAGGCTATGCTGTTTGGCGATGACGGTGGTGACGGGCTTTTGACCGGAGGCACGGAGCTGGTGGCTGTAGGAATGGATTTTACGAGGAGGAGGAACAGAGCTCATGGAGGAGAGGATGTCATCATCGTTGTCGGAGTGGTGGTGGTGGTTGTTGTTGTGTAATTTCCATGGAGGAAAGATTTGAGGAATGAGAGGAAAGTAGAGAGACAAAGGAGATGAAGAAAATGTAAGAAGAGAGACAAAGGAGAGAGATGAAGCGTAGTGTTCGGGAGAAACATGGTGGAGAGAGTTTGTTTCTCTCCTCTATCTTTCTTGACAATACGCGCCATTTTCTCCATTTCGATTTTAAATAATTATATTATTTTCAAAATGTAATCGTGCGTAACACTCAAAAGACTATTAAACATACGAACTAAACATTAATGTTGACTGATAATCATAATCACATACAGACAGACATTACTGTACGGATGTAATTGGTAAATATGTGTAGTAACTGTTGGAACAAAAATTAATAGGATACTATGAATGCAATATAAAAAATGGAACATATTCATTTTTCGTCAGATTTGTCGTGAAATAGTTTTATCTGTATTTGTTTATTTATTTGTAAAATTGATGGAATCATTATTTAATTATATTCAAGGTAAATATAAAATAAAATTATGGATTTGATAGAATAAAATCTTTTCACATTATTCCATTCCATATATTAATAATCCAATTACTAGACATTGACGTTTTTACCGTTGACAATATGAACTTTAATTCGAACTGAACAATTGAAATTCGACACGAACCGTTATAAAAGGTTAGTTAAATATGTTAATGTTTTATATATGTTAAAATAATTTAGACTTTTATAGTATTAAAAAAATTTATAATCTTTCTTATTTGTTATGAATGAATACTTTTTTGTTATTATAGGTATTTTCATTGGCTTCTAAATAGATTTGTAAATAATTATATTTTATGTACTTTTGGTTAGTTTTAAAGTATTTTTTAAAAGTTGGCGATTTCAAACCTTTAGTAGAGGGGCTTGAGATGCTAAAACGTTTCCACCTTCTAATCTTCTCCCTGAAAGTTGATTCCAAAGGCAGCATTATCTTCCTGACCACAAGACTTATTCAAAAGATTGGTGTTATTATTTACCATGCGTGGTTTCACAGCAAGTTCGTTATCAGCATGGAGATTGTCTCAAACCCTAATGGAACCAGAACATTCTCATATTGCACAGTTAAAGATTACAGAGTGAAGAATAAGTTGTATTATATCAAAACCGATTCATATTAGATTTAATTGATAAAAGTTGTATTAGGGGTCTAACTAAATCAAATTAAAACATATAAACAAAAACTACTACACTTCAAATATAACAAATTTGTTTGATCATGCTAATTCATATATAATTTAGGATGCTTCAAATATACTAGCCAAACACAATATATGGTGTTTAGCAAATAGTTGATGGTGGATTGATATGCTGATGCTTGATTCTAAGTTTGTATGATTAGAGTACTCTTCTGATTAACTCTTTTAAAATCACAGGTTTCATAATTCCTTTATCCATTTTAGAATCTTTCGTATTGTAAGGAAAGTTGTTACTCTAACTTGAACTAAAAAGCGACGATCGCAAGCTCTATGCGGTGGTGGAGCAGTTGGTGCTTGACATTTGGCAACCCCGAACTTTTGGAGAATGCTCTTCATGAGTTGTCTAAGGTCGTTCATTATCTCTCTCTATGCAATTAAACTTCACTTGCTTAGTGCTGCTTATGAATTCTGATCGTATTGGTTTTTGTACAAGGTCTTGGTTTGTTTTTTCTCGGTTAATTTAGGATATGATTTAAAGATTTGTAGGATAACTCTTGAGACACTAGACAATTAAAAAGTTAAATCGTTTTGATGTTCTGTAATAATATAACATTAGATTTTGATCCCGCTTTCGAAGCGCGAGATTATTTTTGAAAAAAACAAAATTTATATGAATTTACATTTTTGATTATGTATCTACATTTAAATATTACACATGAACTGTTATATTCAGTGTTCTAAAACATGATCCGGACCCACGGTTAAACCGACAAACCAATGATTTTATATGTAATCTGATTTGTTTTTTTTAAAAAACTTGTTATTTAAAAATCTTATAAAACCAAAAAAAAATGCTAAAACTTGGGACCCGGCTACCGTTTGAACCTATGGATGACCTGTTATATTAATACAATTTGACTTAAATTTTCATATTTAAAATATTATAATTAAGCATTAATGATTTGTATATGATTATTTATAATTTAGTGATTTAATTTTTAAATAAATATAATTTCTTTTTATTTTTTAGTTTACTTTTATTGTTCACATGTTATTAGAATTTTTTCGATGTGTTTTGGTTTATTTTTAATTTAATTTATTATTCATATTAAATATTTTAATATTTATTAATTTTGATTTGTTATATATTTTATTATATATATAATAATAATTTTTATTATTAGATTTTGACCCGCATCTTAATAGCACGAGATGGATTTTTATTCAAAACTTATTTAGTGAAAATTAGACATTTTATACACATGTATTTTTTTTAAAAACATTTATTTTTAAAGTATATATAATAAAATTAATATTTATATAAATATAATTTTATGAAAATAAGATAATTCATTTATATAACCTACCTCGTATCAGTTTTACTTATATTTTAAAAGTTCAAATTATAGTACAATTTTTTAAAACTTTTATATTGGTAAAAAAATGTTATATTATTTTCCAGCGTTATTAATTAAACTAACTGTCGTTATTCTACTCGTTTATAAATATATTAAATTATTTTTAATATTTTAATTTAAATATTTTGGCACGTTACGTTTAACATAAGGATTATGTTGTAATATAGTGATTATGTTGTAATATAAGGATAGTAAGGCGTTAATCTAAAGTAATTTTCTATTGAAAAATCAACCTTTACACCATCACAAATTTGAAGAAATTTTAGTTTAAAAAAAATAAAAAAAATCAACCAATCATGCACACTCTGTTGTTATAAGAAGAGAGAAACCATTCTTTCTTTTTTCCAAACTCTTCCGTGTTTCTAAAACGAACTCAGCCATGACATCACGGGCCCGCTACAAGATCGATGACGTCACATCATCGGAACTCATTGCCGGTTCCTGAGGACATCGCTATGGAGATATTCTCGAAGCTGCCGGCGAAGGCGATGGCGAGAAGTCGTTGCGCATGCAAGCTCTGGTCCTCCATGCTTCGCCGTCAAGATTTCACAGACCTCTTCTTGACCAAATCTCGCGCTCGTCCACAGCTTCTTTTCGCTTGCTATGATGTCTCCGAGATTCTCTTCTTCTCGTCGCCTCAGCCTGAAAATCCGGAAGAGAACTCGAACACTGTAGCCTCTAATCATCTTGCGTGTTTCCCACATTCCAATTCATTCTATGGTTGTACCAATGGCTTCTTCTGTTATGGAGCCTGACCGGTTCTTTAAAGGGCCTGAAGAAACCAGTGTGTGTTCCGGTCATAATGTAACCCCCAGCACGGGACAGTGCTTTGACCATGCCTAGACTGAACTCGACAAAGAAGTATGGAGTGGAAAGCTACTTGGATATGACCCCATCGCAAAAGTGTTCAAGGTATTGTCGATGAATAACTGGCGTGTAAATGATGAGTTGGTCTCTGTGGAACACCAAGTTCTTACATTAGGAACCAAGAAACTGTCATGGAGGTTGGTCAAATGTTGCCTATCACATTTGCCTTCTTCTAAGTGGATATGCATCAGTGGTGTTCTTTACTACGCAGCGAGAGCACGCCGCGGATCTTTCGTGAACTCTATGGTCGTTTTGTTTTCGATTTGAAGGTCTGAAGAAGTTCTTCTGTCCATGTTTTACTAAAGCATGCCTGGTACAACACTCTGTAAAACTACGATGGGAAACTTGGTTTGCTTATGTCGGAGATTCTTCTTAATGACGTTACTCCAGCCAGTAAAAGTCTTGAGCTGTGGGTTCTAGGCCGATGCTGGCAAAACATGAGTGTTCCCAGCATGTCTATGTATTACCTCCTTCAATGGGAGGAATGGTGGTTACAGAGAAAATGTGCATTGCTGGAATGGTTGGTACCAATGAAATTGTATTGTCCCCGATCTTACCAAACAGTGCCTTACTATGTCATCTACTACAATGTGGAGAGAAAGACGATCATAAAAAGTTGGATCCGAGACTGGAAGCGCTTCAGGTAAGAGTTTCGAAACCTATCTCAAACCACGTTGAGAATGTTAAGCTACTCTAAGCATTTTATAAGTGAGACAAGTTGTGTGTTTCGTTTTTTTTCTTTCTAGCATCTTAGTTTGAATAAGCCACCTGTTGTGGATGATAGATACTCTTCTTGTAACAAAATCAATAAGTGGAAGGAAGAGCTATATATATTGATGATGATGATTCAATTAGGAAGAAGCTTGATCCAAACTGACATGTTTATTTCTTGTTATCTATCTCTTCCAAGTAAAGGTTCAAAGCACCTAGTCTCAGGTAAGACTGGGAACTTAGTTTATACTTTATCCCGAGTGGCTGGTACCAATGAATTATGTTGTTCTCCTCCTTATCCATCCTATACAATGTTTTGCTTTAGTATGGTGAGCAGACGAGACCACTACATTTTAGTAATGTAAACCTCCACTAGACTTTGACCCGCGCATCCACGCTGATTTCTTTTATTTTAAATGTAGTTATATATATGATGACATGTTAATGTTTGATTTGATTATTCATATTATCTTAAGACTTTTTTTTGGTAAACATATTTTTGTAAGATTTTAAGCCAATAATAATTATGTTACATATATTGTTTTGTCATCTGATCATCTTTAATACATGAACCAAAATTTTATTTATTTATTTTTAAATCTAATTTTCAATATCTTTTGATTAAATTTATTCACCCATTTATTCAAAAATTAGTTTTTATAGTTAAATAATATGGTATAAGTTATATGAAGAAATTTTATAAATACCAAATATAGAATCAAATAGCTCTGAAATAATTGATATATTTATTCAGGTAATTTATTTGTATAATGTTTTACAAGATATAAGAGTAGCATAATTATATTCACTATGTGTGTCGATTAATTTAGTCTATAAAGTATAAGAGTAGCATAAAATATTATTAAAGATATTAATTCGTAGTGAATGTTCAAAATATAAGAGCATCATAAACTATGTTACTGCATATTTACCTCCTTATTTGATTTACATTTATAATATTTTTATATTTTATTGTATCATATGATCTAAAAAGCTATATTAGTAATATTTATATAGTATTTTTGAACTCTAGATGAAAAATATACGTTTAATAATGATTTTTTAAAATAAAAACATGATTTTATTTTAGTTAGAATTAAATACAAAATAATATCACACATTAAAATTTAAAAAGCATATATTTAAGAATGAAATCAAGAGAAAATTTCATTAAGGATACTCTTAATTAGTTGTTAGGGAAAGAAAAACCAAAATAATATTGTTATGTAAATATTAAAAATTATTAAAGTAATTATTTAGGAGATGATCCAAACTTAAAAAATCATAAATGAAGTGAGTTGTGACTTATTATTTAATAGAATAGATGTGTTGTGTGTTTTTGCTTTGTTTTCGTTTTTCAAAAAAAAGAGTTTCATGATGTACTATTCATACTCTTCTACAGGTACTCTTCGTCCATTAAAGCTGAGTAGAACCTTCGCATGCTGAAACAGAATCAAATATCAAAATCACACTTTAGCGGCTGAGAGTGGGAAGAAGGCGGATGCAAGAAGTCATGGCATAGCTAAGTATCTCAATCAGTTCTTGATGCATGAAACCCATGTTTCTTGTCCCAAAGAAGCCAATTGATCTAGGGCCTAGAGATAAAGACACAATCACTGTAAGTTACACTTCAAACGCGTAGGATTTGTATATAGCTGAGTTAAGAAATCACCTACTACTACAACATCACGAGAAGACACTACGTACATGGTAAAATAGAATGAAGCCTCCCTCATGAACACTAAAGGCACAGAGATACAGACACAATCTCTGAGTTTTTGATACACTTGAAAAGAATTAACCTATGAATAAGTAAGCTATAGTTAGCCATTGAAACTGGAGCTCGCACCTAACTACTACTACCACTGAAGACGAAAGCAATGAGAATAATAAAGCTACAAAAGAGACATACTTTCAGTCAGGTAATACAATGGTGATCATGAAACAAAGCCATCAATCATTCTAACACAATCGTCCGATTGCTACATTGTCCGAAGAACTTAAAACATAAACTGAAAGAGAATTAAGCAAGCAACACTGTCTAACTATCTATCCCAACACTGTCTAACTATCTATCCCAACACTGTCTTAGTCCTCTTCTATCCTTTCAGTGGTTGATTATCGTTGAACAAGATAGAAACACAAGTGTGCAAGGCAAACACATAATGAACCAAACTTTTAATTGGAGAATATTCTCATTTCTCATTGCAGCTGTTAAGCCCATTGCTTATATATAGTTTCTTCACGCTTATTCATACCCTTATACGTGTCAGCATTTCAACTTTTTGCAAGATCGCTATATAAAAGAGGAGAGAAGTCAACTTTATGGGTTTTACAGATTGAGAGTATGTGATTCAGATTTTTTTCAGTCAAAGGTCCCATCTTTTCTTCACTCGGAACATCAAGACTGAGGTTTTGATGTCATCTTGTGGACTTGGAGCATGAACTGCACTTCATCTTCATTGGTGGTCGTTTTCACTTTTCATCTTCATCCCCCACCTGATGCAGTAACCAATTTTTAGTTGTGCTAACCTAGCTCATACTACACTCAAACAAACTCACAAGACTCCTGAATACAATCTTTTATGTATTCTATTGCAACATAGACTCCTGAATGTTTTATATGCTATATATATCATAATCATATGACTCGATTTGGGGGCTAAGAGAAAAAGTTTCACATTTTTTAAGTTGTGCTAAACTCCTGAAACAACTCACTCTAAAGCTACAGCTTTAAGAGTATCATAAAGTATTCTATTATAACACACACTAAGTGCATGCTATGTCACATTTGGTAGAATATGTGGTGAATGTTTTATATGATATACATTATAATCATATGAATAGGGTTGGGGCTTAAGTGAGAAAAAGGGTTTCACAGATGAGATGAAAGAAGAATAAAGGTTGTGCTTTACCCAGAGAGATGCCAGCCAAGGCGTACATTAGAATCATAACCGGCTTTGAACTGTAGTCTTTACCATATGTGCGTTTGTACACTGCACTCCACATGTTTGAATCAAGTTGTACAGTAGCTGTATACAAGTCATCATCATCATGATATCAAATATAGCAGATGAGATAGTTCTACAAAAAATTAGGAGTAAGGAGGAGCCCACTAACCTCAACTTATCTGAAGGGGCTAACCGGCGCTTGAATGCAAACGAAGCAGCATTGGAAGGAAGGGAGATGGTTGGAATGAAAGACAAATGCGTCATCCTGTATTAAAAAAACAAGTAAAGCCTTGATGTCACATCCAAAAGATAGCGAAGTAAGGATATTCTCTTACATGTATAGATTCTACAAGTTATTGTATGATAACACAGAAGAACTCTTGTAGAAGTCCAAACCTTATAAGCATATCTCAGCCTCAACTCTTCATCTGTGTATAGAGCGGAACAAACACCATTCATAGCTTGACGTTTGAGGATCCCGTTAACAGATAGCTATTCTCTCTTCTCTTCTCGCTCCTCCTCCACTTCTTTCTCTTGTACTGAAACTTGGCCAAGTGGGAACTTAAGAGTCGCTCTCGGCTGCAAGAAGGGGAAACTGCCAAGCATTACAATAAGCGTTTCAAAGCTAACAAGTTCCAAAAGTAAACGCAACAAGACTCTCGCAAATGCAAAAAAAAATCATGCACACACCAAACAGAAGAGAATGGTACTCACATAGCCAATAGGAACAGGTGATGAAAGCTCGAGGGAATAGCCAGGTTCAGCTAGATTTGCTTCCATAGCAACCTCTCCCTGTTGCGCCTGCAACAACATACACTAGTATTAAAGACAAAGTATATCGACAAATACATAGTAACAAAGTAGTGAACCTAAAGCATACAAGCTCCCACGTCATCAATGAAGATTGTAGCCTCATAACTAAGTTTAATAAAACACAAATACACAATCAAACACAGACCAAAACCAATGATACCATTTACTATACTCATCAACTCTCTTCAATGAACACACAAATACAAAATCAAACACAGAAAGCTGTTCTGTTCTATTCTATCAATGCCATATGCCACAATAGGAAAGTCAACCACCTTTCAATGAAAAAACAAATCCAAAAATCAATCACAGAAACTGCTGTTCTGTTCCATAGATGACAAACTAACCACCACATGTACTCTCACTTGGTCAATTTAGCCTCATAAAGAAGTGTTATTTTTCTGATCAGTTGACACGTACCTTGACATTATGAAGAGCACGGAGCTGAAGGCGCGGGGAAACATCAACAGTACTCTTAAGAAAAGCATTCTTCTCCTCGACATCATAGAGAACAGAGACGTATTTGGAAGTGAGAGACACCTGAGGGTGAGAAACCTCGCGCTGAGTGTTTGTTCTGAACGATAGCTTAAGCTTGGCGAGGTTATCGAAGATCTTACAAGACACTTTGTTAAAGAAGAGGAGATTATCGCTGTCGAATTCAGATGTGACGCGGAGTTTCGGTTGTTCAGGCTCTTGAGAGATGGAAAGATGGAGCAAGGTGGTGGTGGTTCAGAGGTTGGTGATTGAAGGGCAGGAGGAGGAGGAGGAGAGGAAGTGGAAAGGGTGGGGCTTTGAGGAGAAGGATCCGCCATTGAGAAGTGGATTAGGAGGAATCTATGACTATGGCGAAGTCGTAACAAGGGAGTCAAGTGTGTAGATGGGGAGAGTATGAAACGGACGGTTGTTATTACACGTGGTAAAGAAGAGGTTTAAATATAAAAAAAAAGGGAAAATCGCATAAAAAACCTTGAAAGTGGCACACACTTACACTTTAAACCTTGAACTTTTTCGACTATAACTTTAAACCTTCAAAGTGACATTTGTATCACAAAAAACCTTCAATTTGGCTTACTTGTTCATCAAGTAAAAAGTTGACATATTCAACAGGTAAAAGTGATGATGTTTAGGTTTTTTCCAAAAAATAATAATTATTTAATTAACAAAATAAATAAAAAAATAAAAAAACAACCAAAAAATAAAATTAAAATGAAAAAAGTCAAATAAAATTCAAAAATAAAAAACCACAAAATAAAATTAAAAATTTCAAAAATTTTCAAAAAATCAAAAATATTAAATTAAAATACAGAAAATTAAACAAAAATTAGAAAATTAAACAAAAGTTAAAGAAAAAATAAACAAAATTAAAATAATAAAAATAATATTCTACTTTAAATTACAAGATTATTTTAAATAAAACAAACATATCATTGTGACAATAACAATTTCAAACATATCATTAATGATGAAGGTGGTTTCTCACATAACCATTAACAGTGACGTTTTTAACATATCTCTAACGATAGTTTCCAAACATCATCATTAAAAATTTGACATTATCTATCATTTAAAAAACCTTGACATATCTACTATTTTAAATGATGGTTATCGAAAACATCGTTATTGACATATCTACCATCATTTTTAACAATAATGTCGGAAATTATCATTAAAGATATGTCAAAAACGTCATTGTTAATGGTTATTCATCATCATCAGTGATATCTTTGAAATTTTTATTGTCCACGATGATAAATCTATTTAAAAAAAATCTTGTAATAAAAAAACTATTTGAATTTTTTTTTTTTTAATTTTGTGCTTTTTCTTTAATTTTTTTTTAATTTCTCAATTTTCATTTAATTTTCTGTATTTTACTTTAATCTAATTTATTTTTGAATTTTGTTTTTTTTCTGAATTTTATTTAATTTTCTAAATGTTTATTTTAGTTTTCTTGAATTTTATTTAATTTTCTGAATGTTAATTTTTCTGATTTTATATTTAATTTTCTGAATTTTATTTATTTTATTAATTAAATAATTATTATTTTTCGAAAAAAAACCTACACATCATCATTTTTACCTGTTGAACAGGTCAACTTTTTACTTGATGAACAAGTAAGCCAAGTTGAAGGTTTTTTGTGATACAAATGTCCCTTTGAAGGTTTAAAGTGATAGTCGAAAAAGTTCAAGGTTTAAAGTGTTAGTGTGTGCCACTTTCATGGTTTTTTATGCGATTTTCCCTAAAAAAAATGATAAACAACCTGTTCGATGACTCAAAACGTTATCTGATCATATAAATAGGATCCTTGCTAATGAATTTTATTAGATGATCTGTGGTGGCCAAATTCAAGTCGCTGAAATAGTATTCAAGCAGCTTAGAAAACAAGAACAATAGCAGAACAGTCTTGAACCAGTATCATCATGTCTAAATCTAACTAGAATTCATAAAGCTCACCCTGGTTCACTCTCTTCTGAACAGTATCTTCAGGCAAACCAGTTTTTGAATCCATATTTACAACCGAAGCTCCTGTCTCCATAGTCAAATCGTTCTTACACTCTCCTTATGGTAGAAGTAGAGTGGGAGTGAGATAGCTCATCAGACTGAGTAGGAGGAGTACAAGAATCCAGGGCTTGCTGATCAGCCATGGATAACACTTAAAGGTAAACACTTGACAGTGATCGATCAGCAAAGTAACTTAAAGTTGGAATCTTCTTACAGAGGAGATAGAGAGAGAGAGAACAGAGCAGATTCCCGGAGAAGGGGAGAGACCAGAAGAGGCAAAGTCTCTTACTTTTTAGTGTTTGGAGATATGTTCTCGTTCTCAAAGACAGAACGAACTTTCACTTGCTGGTCCTTAAGTATTACATCAATTTATTCTGGTTCTTACAGTTATTAGTCTCAAAAGGCAGCCCCAGGTTTGTGTCTGCTCATCATTCGGAAAATTAAGACAGAAGAGAGGCTTCAGTTTCCACACAATGTTGGATTCAATGCTCTTGGACATGTTTGTTGGTCGAACCTGTTTCTGATGGCTTCCCAGAATGAAGGAACTGCAATGATATCCGGGACTTCTTTAAACGATGGTAAGTAGTTCAAGTCTACTACCACGTGATCTCTTGTTCCTTCTTGAATCTGTACAGCGAAAGAGAGAAAGTGTAAGTACTTAAGTTACTGTACAAAAAGGTCTTGTTACGGGATGATACTTACAACCACGTCAAAGCCGAAGATTGGTGAGATCAAGCTTCTTTCTCAGCCAGTGAGCTGCTTCTGTAACCAGTTCTAGATCAATCTCATCTACCGGGTTATGGTTTGGAGAACCTACTTGTAGATATTTTAAGCTGTGGAGGTGATAGAACAACCAATGTTACAAATTTTTTAGCAAGTGAAGAGTCCGTGGACTTGTAATGAAATCTACCTGTCAAAGAGAATTGGTCTGAGACCGTTTTCTTCTGCTGAATTCCTCAAAGTGGAAGAAACTAGGGATAGATTTTTTGACAGCATGGAAGATCTTTTCCCCCCAAGACGTAAAACTTGAAGATCCTGGATGAATGGTACACATACTCCTATAAATCACAAGTTTCTTTATGCTTCTACCTCTTGATTTAGCAGTGTTCCTCTAGAATTGAGCATGCAGGTTAGGCTATGACTTACTTGGATAATGGCAGGAACAGGAGTGTTTAAATCCTTAAAGTCATCGACTCGAAAGACAATGGCCTGAGAATAACACATGAAAATGAGAAAAAAATCTGTTTCTCTCTGAAAATAGAGATACCAAAAGAAGAATGTTATGTGTGAGATATTCACCATGCTGTGAGCATCAGCAACCTGAGGTTTCACAATACATGGAAGAGAGAGTCCAGCTCTTGACAAGTTTTGAGCCAGATCCGGTTCACTATAGCTGGCAATCTGCAGATTAGGAACTCTGATATTAACTTACTACGTGAATAGGAAAAGTTTCATGATATACTATAATGAAGTAGTCAGTGGAAAGACTTGTTGGGACGCCGCTCAAGAGATACTATGTCAAAGTTGAAGCATAAAGAAGATTGACAAGTTGATGAAAATTGAGAGGTTTTAAGACCTTGAGAAAGCAAGCACCTCTTATCTTTCGCCTAGCTGCAGTCACAGTGAGGTTCTCTAGTCCAAGAAGAATATGTTGCATCTTGAGTCGGTCCAGAACAGGATATATATGTTGAAGTGGGTCAACTACAGCACAAGCATTTTGATCTTCCATATACCTGCAAGTAACTTGTATCATTACGCAAATCTATTCGGAGAGCTTTCAAAAAGGTTTCTCATATTTGCGGTATCTAATTCGCCACTTGCTGATACAAACACAGTGCTAGATTGAAACCAAAGAATCGAGAAGCAGCTTACTTTCGTAGTTCCTCCATGCCGGCAGAGAATGTAACTTCAACAGATGAGTTTGGGACGGAGCAGTTCAGTTGAATGGACAAGATTTCATCAGTTGCTTTGTGGAAAATGATATCAGCGTGTTTGAGTTGAGATGAAAGAGGGAACTCAAACATGAGGGGTAGAAAGATCAGCCCATTTGAAGCAGGATACATGGGTAAAGCACCCCTCTAAAGAAAATTAGAAAATTTTAACACGGTGAACATTAGATATAAGCCCCATATTACCATCATTAATCAATGACTACCTAGAAAGTAAAGCATAAATAGGATCAGCATACAGTGAGCCAGCAAGTACGCATTGATCACCAATGATTGAAAGTTGAGTTTTAAACATGGTTATTACCTTAGCAAAGTCCTCTATGCGAGATGGCTTCATGACGTAAGCAACTATTGCAGCACCATCACCCATTGCCTGTTTTTTTGGGAGGTAACATCAAAAGCTGTGATATCAAGCAACTCAGCAACATTGTTTTAGTTCTGGCTACGGTGAGTGCTCTCTTCTATTAGACCAGCTTATTTGTCAACTTGAAGCGTTTTCTAGTATAAGCCAACATCAACATCAACACATACCTTTTTGTTCATGCAGCAAATAGTCATTGGAAGCTCTTCAAGCCTACGGATATGAAGCATGTTAGGATCCTCACATGAATCGCCTTCTACAACATATAGAGAAACCCAATAAACACTCATAGAGCATTCATTATCTTTCATGAGACTAGAGAGTATGTATCTTCATAACTAACCAACTACAACAACTAGCTGGATGGGACTTAGTTCACGCAATGTCTCTTCTTGTCGGCTTGATACAACATAGAGAATGTTGTCATCATTATACCACGCTCTTAGAGCATCACCGAAGGTAACACTTGTCAGAGACGTCTCTAAAGGTAAGCAATCGATGGAGTATTCCGCTGATACTTTCCTCAGTATATCCACCTATACAATAGCAGAGTGCTTGAATCAATCTCACCACACATTCAGACACATTCGTGAACTCAGTAGTTAGTCCAAACCTTGTTTTCCGGAAGATTAAGACCATAAGCTATCCCCTGCGAGACACCCAAAATTTCATTACACAAGTGGAGGAATGCTCATTGTCTGAATGATCTAAAGTTCAATCCTTTCCTCATCACATCACTAAAGATAGCCAAAAAAAAACGACAGACAACTCTCGAACTTGGCATGCAATGCAATCGTTATTACCGTTCGGATCATTGAGTAACGAAGCAGCCTGAGGAGCGACGGGACTGATGTTCGAAGCCCGAGGCGTTGAATCCTCATCATCGTGGTTGAGAAGCACAGATTCGTCAAGTAAAACACATTTCATCATCGTTTCTTCTTCTTCTTCTTCCCATACGGTGGCGAATAGCCGTTAAATGGCTGAAGCGGAGAAAGTATTGTTTCTTTATTGAACTGACTGATTTACCCTTATTGCCGTTGACGTAGCACGATGTAAGAGTTGAGGGTATACTCGGTAATTAAGAAAAAGCTCCGGTCAAAGTTTCAATCTTTTTCCTCTGTTTTGAACTTTCGGCGAACCCATTGAGAGGTTTTAGTACAAGAAGCTGTAGCAATGTCAGTGCTTCTGGGTCAACTTCAGGTGAAACATTGCTCTCTTCTTCTTCTTCTTCTTCCTCGTCTTCTTCTCTGGGCGCTTTTCCTCATGGTGGTGGTATTAGACCTGTGAAGTCAGTAGTTAAAGCTGCTCCGTTAGTGGGTAAACCCTTAACTAGAAAGAAAGCAAAGTATCTGGAGGAGAGTAAACTGAAAGCTACTGTTACTGAGAAGCCTCAGAGATGTAAGATAAACCCTTCTTTTGGAAAGATAGTCACCATGAAACCGTAGAAAGGTTCTGTTTTGAAGAAACAAGCTTCTGTTTCTAGAGTAGTTAAGCTAAAAGATCGCCAAACTACGATCAGGGTAGATGACAGTATTGCACGGATTGTTACTCCTGTGTCCAAACTAAGCAACGGTAAGTTACGGATGATGGTAGACTAACAGTAACAGCAGTTATCAAGAGAAGACGCCACCTTTAACCTGTTCAAGCGTCTTTATCTCCAGAGATGCACAGTGGATTGTCTATGAACTTGTCCCCATCAGCTCACTCACAAGCTTGTTATGCTGCTGGCCATTTACTCTCAGGTGTTACTCATAAGAGGAGATGCAAGCCTAAAGGGATACTCACTGTGGGTGAGAATGGTTTTGAGGTTGGTAAGAGCAATATACTGAATGATTTTTATGGAGATTTTGGCATTGGCAGAAGTTATGATAACATCTCTATGATGCCTTTCCCTACCGATGCGTCAGTGCACTGGCTTTTTTTTTTTCTTGAATTACTAGGAGGTTCGGACCAAACCCCTAATCCCCCTAGGCCCGAAACCACAACATGTAATATTGGTTTCGTCCCAAACATGATGATGGTTTCTCTCGGTTTCAGAAAATTGTTGAGTGTGTTGGACATGAGACTCCTTCGCCACTATCAGATGGTAGTACTTCTCTTCTTCTGACTTATGCAACATTAGCAGTGATAGAAGTCTTTCACCATGTAAAGAGACAGTGACAAGGACCAGTTCCTCGCTTTCTCGGTTCAGGAGATTTATGCAACTTTCATCCTGTGAGGGTGTAGCTTCACCGTTGGATACTTCCCCTACGTACGTGTGAGCATTTGAAAGGAGATAAACTGTCTGTTGATACACTGGGAAGCGAGAATGTAATTCAAACACCAGAATCCAACTCAAGCTTTGACAGTTACTTCGATATCTCGTGTTCCCTAGCTGAAACCCAAAAGATACATACGGTTGGTTCAGATTTGGAATCACTGACAACGACTCTTCAGTCAGCCAAATTGTCACCACAAGAACTGAGCAGTTCAAGTTTCAACTTTAACTTAGCCACATCATCTGCTTCCATTGATATTTCACGGTTTCAGAGAGGCTTAGTTGACAGGAGTTCTCATGTTACACGTGATAGAGTGTCGTGGAAACATTGTTGACAGGAGTTCTCATGTTTCTGGTTTCTTCTAGAAGAGGACATTGTTGTTTGAGTGTCTTTCACTAAAAGTTTGATACTTAATACTTTTCTTGATACCTTCCCTTTGCATCAGGTCGTGGAGATAAACAAAGCGAAGTCTTTAAGGTGAAACAAAGCTCAAAAACGTTGTTCTAAGCATTTCTTACTTATTTCAGAAACCACACATCATCTTCTAATGTCATGCTGATCAAGAGACTGACATTCTTTACAGTTTCAACATATTAAAAACATTTCTTTTTAGAATTGGTTTTGTTAATTGATGCTTGATAGTAGTATATATACGGGGATGTCAAATCGAGCACCAGGGCTGACCCTTTTTTGGTTTAAAATAAAATCAGTCTTATTTTACCTAAACCCTATTTTATTTAAGGGTTATGATTGATACCAAAATTAGTCTATTTAATTTTTATGCATATAAACAAATATTTTTATACTAATTTTAACCAAAATTTACATTTTTAACAATATAAGATATGCTCATATAAATGGAAAAAACTGTAAAATCGTGTTTTCCGGCCAAACCTGCAAAAATCGTATTTTTTCACCAAAACTACAAAATCGAGTTGTTCCGCCAAAAGTGTAAAATCGAGTTTTCTCGCTAAAACTGCAAAATCAAGTTTACCTGAAAAATCGAGTTTTCTTGCCAAAATCGTAAAATCACGTTTTTCCGCTAAAACCGCAAAATCGTGTTTTCCCGCTAAAACCGCAAAATCGCATTTTCCCGCCAAAACCAAAAAAATCGAGTTTACATGTCAAATCTACAAAATCGAGTTTTCTCGTCAAAACCGTAAAATTGAGTTTCCCCGCTAAAACCACAAAATCAAGTTTTCTCGCCGAAATCGCAAAAACGAGTTGACGTGAAAAAACTGCAAAATTGATTTTTTCCGTCAAAACCGAAAAATTAAGTATTCCCGTCGAAACCGCAAAATCATGTTTTCCCGCTAAAACCACCAAATCGAGTTTTCCCGCTAAAACCGTAAAATCAAATTTTCCCTTCCAAACCGCAAATCAATTTTTCTTGCCAAAACCGGAAAATTGTGTTTTCCTGCCAAAGTGCAAAAGTGTGTTTTCCACCAAAACCGCAAAATCGAGTTTTTCTGCTATGACCACAAAATTGAGTTTTTCATCAAAACTATAAAATCGTGTTTTTCCGTCAATGCCACAAAATCATATTTTTTGCCAACACAAAAAGTTGAGTTTTTCCGCCAAAACCGCAAAATCAATTTTTTCCGCCAAAACAAAAAAAAATTAAGTTTTTTTCTGTTGAACTCGAAAAATCGAGTTTTCTCACATAAACCGCAAAATCGAGTTTCTCGCCAAAACCGGAAAAATCAAGTTTTCCCTCTGAAACCACAAAACCATAAAAACACGATTTTTGGTTTTTGCAAAAACTCGATTTTGCAGTTTTGGTGAAAAAACTCATTTTTTTCGTCTTTGATGTTTTGACGAGAAAAAAATATTTTGCATGTTAAACAAATTTAAATGGGATAATTTGAAAAATACCTTATTCTGATTTAGATTTTGAAAAAAAAATATGTTTTTTTCTTTTTTGAAAACTACACTTTCTTATATGTAATAAGACATTTTATCCTAATTTGATAAGAAATTACAAATTATAGTAATTAACTTAAGATTTTAGTTATTTTAAATTTAAAAATCTTGATTATTTTCCATGATTATTATTTTTAAGGATTTTATGTGATCTTTGTTGTTATTTCTTATTGAAGTTTTTGCCAATTGGTGTTTTTTGCGGCAGAAAAAAATAGATAGAATCTCTTTGTTTTAGGTGCTCATCCTTTTCACATCAGAAATACTAAAAATTCAAAAATTTTACGAAGGAAAAGCTACATCAAATAATCTACAATAGTTCCTCTGTGCTCGGTGCTCCATGCCAAGAAATTCCTCTTTTGACTGGATTGTTGTTTTATTTTGTTTATAAAAGAATAGCAATTTGCTTGGATCGTTTCATGTGTGTCTATAAATGTGTGTATTTCGTATATCAAAGAAAACAAGAAAAAATCTCGTTTAAAATGGGAGATCATGTAATTGTTTTGGTAAAGTCATCTGACAGTTTTTATTTTGTAAAAGGTTATATTCTATGAATAAGGAAGTGCTCCAGGAAGAATTGTTGGTAATTTGGTTTTGATTTTTTAACACGTATTTTATATTCTAAAATTAAAATATCAAACGAAACATTGGATACTATAAACATTAGATTTGGGCAATTTAGTCATTTCACATATGGATAAGTGTAGTTTTCAAAAAAATAAAAAGATAGTGTAATTTTCAAAATATAATCTCATCTAAAAGTATTTTCCAAATTTTCTCAATTTAAAATTTGAATAGATATTTAAATAGTATATAATAATTATGTGAATCAAAATAAATAGGTTAAAATTTATGCCATGTACATTATAGGGTTAACTACTTTTAAACCATATTTCAAAAGTAAAAGTTAGGATTAAAAAAAAAGTTTTACAATGTTAGTGCTAGCCCTATTAATTAGATTGAACCCATATTAACATCCCTATATATATATATATATACTTCCATTCTAGTTATCATCTACAACCATCTTGAGGAAGAATGTCAGGCAAGGTCATCATCTTTACCCTTGTTGGGCTTTGCATTTTGCTCGCCCTCTTCATCATCATTGGTTTCTATGTCATAGCTAAGCCACTTGACGCAAGCCTAACGTCTGTGGCTGTAAGAAACCTCAGGTACAACGATACATCATCAGCATCATCGTGGCCTTATTTCAATGCGACACTAGCAATGACGATCAGAGTTAAAAATTCCAATTTCGGCTTTTTTGAGTTTCCAACTAGTAATGGATCTATCATTTACAATGGTCGTACTGTTGGTGAAATGAAGATTAATGGACAACGAGTGGGTTCATACAGTGCCATGGAAACAGAGATTAGGACAGAAGCGAGTTACACAGAGACTGATGCATCATCTGTTTGGTTGAAGAATGATATAAATAGAGGGTTGATTATCCTCAAGATTGAAGCTAAACTGAGAGGTGAAGTACACTTGATGGTTTTGAACAAGAGAAGTGTGAATTTGAAGTGTTTGATGTATCTTAATCTTATAGATGGAGTGATTCAACGTTTCTGGTGTAAATGAAAACTCGCCTAGTTTAGGTTTAGGGTTTATGTTGCTAAAATGATCTTGAAATAATTTGGGTGTATTAAAATATCAATGAACTGATTTACAACTATTATATACATTTGTCACTATAAAATCCACATTTTTCATTTCTACATTAACAGCAAAATCTTTGTTCTGTTGCAACAAAAGATAGATGTTTGAAAGTGATTTTTTGTAACTTTCATCATCGAATAAATGTTGTATTTGATTAATGTTAATATAGTTTGTGTTTATTAACACTAGAAAAAGAAACCATGCGATATTGCACGGAAACTCATTTTGTAAAAAAATATATAACATTGGATATTGTAATAAATATATGTTAATTTATGTTGATATGATCTTTTTATTTATATTAATATTTTGAATCTCCAGAAGAGTTTTTATAAAACACTAACATTTATTATATTAACATAATAGTTAAATAAAACCAATTAAATTGATAAATTATGGATTTATTTTTTTCCAAATCATTAATAACATTTATTGAATCTTTAAATAATATATAGGAGAAAATTTTATTGAGATAAAATACTCTAGAGTTTTATCGATTTCTTAATTAAAAATTTCAACTAAGATACAAAAATAACAAATAGAGCTCTTTATGTTTATATGTGTTTATTTAAAAATTATTAAAATCATTTAAGAGTGAATCTCTCTTTCTAGTTTATTTGTGATTGTTGTGATTCTTTTCTGTGATTTGTTAATGCACATAACTTATAATTATGACTTTTCAGATTTGTAGTAGTTATTTTAAAATAATATATTTAATTTATTTTGGATAAACATATGATTAATAAAAACTTCTAATTGCATAATTAAAAGACACAACTCTTAAAAGCTAATATATATTTTAGAAAGACACTTATTGAATAATTTAACATCTTTAAAAATTAATTTATTTTTTACAACGAAAAGATACAACTCTTATTATTAATAGATTTAAAGAATGAAAACTAATGAAAATACACAACCTTTGACTTTACAATGAAAGGTACAAAAATAATATACATATATTATTTAATGAATTAATAATTTTTAAAATTAGTTTCAGTTTTATAACTAAAAGACAAAACCTTTTACAGTAATTGGGATTGATGTTATTATTAAAGAATGAAAGTAATGAAAATACACAACCTTGACTTTGCAAAGTCACAAAATTAATGATACATATTTTATTTAATATTTTTTTAAAAAATCAGTTTTATAAATTAGAGACACAACCTTAATAATTTAACTACCTAAAACCGAATCACACACATATTTTTAGATTTTCTAAAATTCTTTAAAATGTATATAAAATAGATATGAAAATGAATGAAAAAAATAACTCGTTATAAATCGATGTAAATTTCGGGGTGGAAAATACATCTTTACACATCTTGACAACTTCATAAAATTTATGTTTTAAAATAAAAAACACATCTTCTTACGAAAATATAACTTCTTAAACCAAAATATAACTCGTTAAAAACCTATGTAATTTTTAGGATGAAAAGCTATCATTATCAAAAAACACATCTTTGAATATTTTGACAAGCTATCAAAACTAAACTTTTTTAAGAGTTGTCTTTATTAATGACTATAGAATTATATTTATGACTATTTCACCATATAAAGTAAAGATACACCTACACAAACCAATTAACATTTAGGAGGAATATATATATATGCAAAAAGCTATTAATAATTAGGAAATGATACACTTTTACAATTTTTTAGAAATCCTTAAAATGCATCTTCTGAACTATTTTATTAACAAAATTAAACTTTTCACATAACACAATGATATCAAATAAACATTTATTTTTAAAGTATAACTCTTCCATAAAAAAACAGTAACCGTGACTTCTGTCCAAAGTGATCTTTGCGATCGTCACAACGTATCTTCTCTGGCTTTTCCGCCTGCATCCACGTGGTCGCACTCCTTCTTCTTCTTCTTCTTTTTTTTTTTGCTTTGTTCTTTGTTTCCTTACTTTTTAAGAGATGAATGGATTCATATGCAGTTTATATTTATCACTTGTACTCCTTTGGTGTTTTCTTTGTAATCTGACATTCACAGTTACTCAAAGTCATCCTCTCCTGATCAAAATTTTTTTCCATCTGTTCTGGTCAGAATGTAGTAAGCCAATCCTGGATGTGTTTTTGTCTTTTTTCTGAAAAAACAACATTTTATAGATTCTTACTCTCTATCAGAACAGATAAAGTTCATAATACATGGTAATAAAGTCATACTAGCAAGACAAACAACTACAACAAAAGCTAAGCATCGATATATACAAAGATAGATGTAGGCATACATAATGTATAAGCAACTAATATGGTAGAGAAGTCTTCTGAATTCTACGCCATTGAGCTGAAAAACTATTTTAACCTTTATAGTAAACAAATACAATTTTTAAAATTAATACATTTAAAAAAATGAAAACACATCTAAAAATTTTCCACAACCTTTTCTAATAATTGCATACTGGATAAAACATATTTAATTTATTAATACTATAATGAAAATGCACAAAATTATAGAAAGACACACTCTCTCATAATTTGATAACTTTAAATTAGTTATATTTTATAATTAATGGAGGAGACATTCAAAATATAGAAACGGTTAGCAAATAGTGTAGATAGGTTTAGTAAATGAAAATCATCTTGACCTCTAAAAATATAAACGATGCAAAAAAAAATTACCAGTTAACCTAATAAAAAATTCAGACATGAACTGTTCATGAAAAATACATAACACAAATGTAAATTTGTAAATACGAAAACAAACTTTCTCATCTAGTAAAAGAAAACTAAAATTAATAACTTCATTGTTTCGTTTGGGATTTTTGGTCATCAAACACAAATAAAGCACTTCATATTATTTTTTGTTAGCAATGTTTCATTTGAACATCTACAAAATTGTAATCAGGTAACTGCACATAATTTTTTTTCTTCATCATTTTATTTTAGATTAATGAAAAAATTATTTTGAGAAACGCATGGACAAAGACTATTTATAAATTTCAAAAATCTACATGAATAGTCACATCTTTTCAATTAATAAATAGTTATTTTAAAATGACATGTTTACAATTTGTTTTAATAGCATCATTTCAAAAACATATATGAATAGTCACATCTTTTCAAATTATAGTTAGTTATTTTTAAAATGATACTCTAACAATATATTTTGAATAGACACATCACTTCACAATATATTTTAAATAGACACATCATTTCAAAAAAACAATTTATTATAGAAAACACACAATACCCTTAATTGGGTTTCACAACCTTTGAAATTAATTGGAATTTTGCTATTATTAATAAATAAGAAGCATCATCAGCTTTGTCGTGACTCGTGTTTAAGCATCTAAACTTTTTTTTGATAATTTACGTCTATTATCATTCTCCGAAGACGCAATCGTTTTTTTTTTATTTTATGTGAAAGAGCAAATTTGATGTTGTGACTTGTTACAAACTCTAACAACAGTGATTAAGTATCAATACTTTCCTTTCCTCAGTTAAATGTACATTTCAAATTCGCACCACACATTGGATGAGTTTAGCTGATCTTCTAGACCTTAATAAATAAAGACTTCAATATATGATCCAGAAAGGAGAATATCATTTATGATAAGAGGTCAACACGTTCCTTCATATACCAAAGGAGAGCTACAAAACACTAGTTGCGTAAATCCGCAAGCAACCCTGGTAGTTTCAAAAGCCTGACCTAAAAGGCAGAGGAAGTGAGAAGCATTTGGTCCATGCACCAACAAAACCTGAGCTCAATGCATGTTGTAGATATCTTGACGAACTTAACTTCATTTCTTGTCGAATCGATTCATCTCCCCCTCGTGGACATTCTGGATGTTGCGAGATGTCATGATCAATACAGTTTTTTTTAAAAGGAAAACATTCCTGATGCTTTAGTCACAATAAAGCATTTACATTCGTCTCGTCTCCCAAAATTTAGCAAAAAAAAAAAGGAACATTCGTCTGGAATATTTTTAGATAACAATATAAATTAAATAAAATTTCGTAATATTATAATCGATGTATAAAATTTTAAAAGCCAATTATTTTGAAACTAAGTGTTTCTTTTTATATAAAGGTAAATCTACTTATTGAAATATCGTTATCTTGAATCCTTCTTGAACAAAATATACAAACCTAAACTAAGAAGGTGAGAAAATAAAAAAACGCACTAAACAAACGTCCACACTAAACAAACACAGAAGAAGTGTCAGAAAAACAAATCTCCTAAACATTATTTAAAAACTGATTTATCATGTGTTATCATTACATAATTTTGATAATTAAAAATTGCTATGACACACTAGAAAAAATGATATGATTTAAAGTAAAATATAAATGAACAATAATAGTTCTATTTTAATAAACCTTTTGATATATGGTAATAATTCATACTATTAGCGAAATAGAAATATTTTTTTAAAAACTATCTAAATATAACATTAAATAATATAACAATAAAAATATTTTTTTCAGATTTTAAAATATTATTTTAGCCTATTTTTATAATCATATAAATTTTATTACTAAACTAGATTTTTAAATTTTATACAATATTTTTAAAAATTAGTAATTATTAATCAATATCAATTATTATTCTATATCTGCAAATTTAGAAATTTTATTTAGTTTTGTTGTTTTATAATTATACAGTTTATATCAATGTTTTATAATTTTATCAAGTTGATTTAATATATCTTAATCCAATGTAAAAAATAAAAGATATTTAACATTATAATTTCAAATATAGACATATAAATATAATTTAAAATAAATCAAATTATTTATTTATCATAATTTTATGTTTAACTAAATCAAAATATTTTAATATAAAATAACTAAATAAAAATAAATATATTTTTTATTTTTAATATAATTTAAATTAAAAATTTAATTACTGCACATAATGAAAGAAAACAACTAATTAATAAAAAAAATTGGAGTTTCGGCCCGTTGAATACTTCCACAAAGAGCGAGTCAAATATCAGATTGAGGATAACGTGTCCAACAACTGGATCATTTTTAAAAAGAAGTTACGGGTTGGACTTTTCTTAGGTCTAAATCATAAACCCTTTCTATTTAGTATGCATAGGCAGCTCATGATTCACGTTTTGAGTTTGTTCTTAATCACTTCGTTGACAAAATATTCATGTGTTAGGTCATTCAGACAATGTTAATCTCAAATGCACAAAGTTGTGATTGATGGTGCAACATGCTAAAACTTTTGATACAAACCACCAATTCCTTGAATAAACACTTTTCTTCTTAACATATAAAAGTTATGCGTGTATTACAGTAATGATGTTGTAAGATAAACTACCCTAATAACTAATCAAAAGAAGATAACCTTTAAAAACAAAATGAGTAGCTGTGGAATTCCAACGATAATAATATAAAAACAATAACTAAAGATTTGACAATGAAATCAAATAAGAGAAACAATAGTAAGAGCATGTTTATTGGAGGCTCTTAGTGGGTCTCTTAGCGGGTGGGACCCACTAATTCCCCCAAACAACATCTCTTAAATCCCCTAAATAAGGAACCCATTTGCCAAGTCCCTACACTGTTCACGGGCCCCACTGACACGTGACGGTCCGCGATTGGTGTTTTTAATTTTTTTTTTTTTTAAAAAAAAAAAAATCAAAAAAGACAAGGACCCTTAAGAGGTCCTTGCAATAAACATGCTCTAAAGAGAAGTTCAGGTTTCTTGGATAAGGAAATAATATATAAAGAAGAAAATGGAAGGTAAAAATCAAATATTAATAAACAACAAAACCATATACTTCAACTGAAAGGATCCACATAACAAAGAAGCAAAGAATAGATCTCGCATTAATGGATGGTTTAATACCAATGGTGTATAGTGCCGTGAAGAGGAATCTTACTCGCCGTCGTTACGAGCGTCTCTCCTCCTGCCTCCACCACCACAACTCGTAAGTCTTACGACATTGAAATGAACATGGATGGTCACCACTGCCGTAGCTGCTCCATAGGAGATATCTCATCCTTATCAAGCCGGGAAACAAAAAGAGACGGCGGAAGCTGCGGAGAAGGGTTGTTCTCCTCCACGTGAAGGCCAGCTCGTGAGGTTTAAAAGCCATCCTTTGTTTTCTTGCATCACAGGTCAATAATATACTTGAATAGTTCAAGAAAATAGTAAATGTGAATATGTTTTTCAGGTTTTGGTTAACTTATAATTACAAAGATGTGTGATATCGACCATGTATGTACTCGTTTATTATGGTGATGATCTTTGGGTGGTGATTACAGTGAGATTTTAACCAAGGTTCTAAAAACCAGTCTAGGCGGCGCCTTGGCGGCAACTCGGTCCTATCCGACACGATTTTCTTAAAATCCGATTTATACCGATTATATATGATTCAACTTATTTAAACTATTTTGAAATCGGTTAAAATTGATCTAACTTAATCTAAATATGTTAATTTAAGCATTAATGTTAGTATAAATCCAAAAATTGTTTAATTGTTTTTGTTTTATATATCTAATTTTGATAAGTTATTACGATAGTTTATATTTCTATTTAAAAACTAAAATATTTCATATAATTGTCATATATATATATATATATATATATAATAAATTAATAATTCGTTAACGTCTAGACCTCGTCTAAACCCCGAATAATCCATAGTCGCTAGTCCTTTATAATGAAGTGCCTAGTTACCGTGTAGCGATTTCTTGAAACATTGATTTTAATTGTTCATATCTAATAGATAAAACAAACTTATTAGCCTTTGTTAAGTGTGACACCTTGTTGGTGATGATGATGCAAATCTAGTATCGTTGTCCCCTGAGATCGTTAATTATTCTGAAAAATTTAGATAATTTCTAACTATATGACTTCAAATGGTTCAGAAAAGGAGAGTAACATTTATGCTAAGAGAGGGTTAACATGAAAACAATACAATGGAAAGTTCTTTGGATAAGACCAAAAGAGCTACAAAAACACCACTTGGTGTAACTGTAAACAACTCTAGCAGTTTCAAAAGCCTGCCCGGAAGGCAGAAGAAGAAGAAGTGTGGAACCAAACACTCAGCTCTTCTAGAACCACCATTTGGTCACTGCACTGAAAGCTCAACGCATGTTTCCCTCTCTCAAAACATCGATCATGTTGTAGATTCGCTGGTCTGCATTCATTCGAATCTGCATTTCACCAAAAAGTGTCATGAGTTGGGACACAAAGAGCAAAGCTGAGTTTCCATTGTGAGCAATAAAAAAAGCTGAGTAACCTTTTGGCAAGGAAAAGCACGGCATCTACAGTTCCTTCAGCGTATATTGATCTGCCACAGACATTGTGCTGGAACTCGAAGGAGACACTACAACAAAAGACACATAACAGTGAGAGCTTCATACAGAGTTTCACAATGGGAGATTAAATAATGGCATTACGTTTTATCTGGTGATGTCAAGTGATAGAGATGGAAAGCGTGGCCAGAGACATGCTCTTCCGGAACCCCCACCATCTCAACTTGCTGTTTAGGATCCCTAATCAATTGTATCTACCACAATATTCCAAGATCATATAAGTTAAGTCCTGGCCGACATGTAAAGAATGAATCAATTACAACCACTGCACCTGATCCATGTCGTAAGACACTCCCAGTTCCTGGAAGCAAGAAATAACAGCTTTTGCTGTTCCTGATGCATCTAATTTGCTAGCTTGATGAGACTCCATCACCTACATATTGGAGTTGATTAGACGTATCAAAATGCAATATACAACCTAATGTATACCAATTACCAAAAGCAAGATAATAATACCTCCAAGGAGTAACCAGAAAAGGCTCCAGGAAACTGCTTAGCCATGATCTCCATGGCCGCAAGAAATGCAACAACCTAATAAACCAACAAGGGCTCAAAGACCTTAACTCACAAATACTTTTAACATACGAGTACACATACCTGTTTACCCATCTGTGGAGAAATCACAGCGTAAATCTTTGCTTCTTCAACAGTTTCATACAACTTGTTCCTGTCTCCACCAGTTGTTCCCATGACAAAAGGAACACCTACTTTGCTGTACAGCTCCGCATTATCTACATTATAAACTAACAATGAACAAGAACTAACTCAATCAGAGATCCAAAAGCAACTTCCCTGACTAGAATTCAAGCATAACTCAACACAACCAGTATAGAATTGTTTCTCAAGAATTTGAAGTTACCATTGACTGCAGAGGGAATGGTGTAGTCGACAACAATCAGCTCCGGGTGCTTCTCAAACACCGAAGAAAGAACCTTCTCTCTCTCTGTAGGACCGTGCACAGTAATCTCTTTTCCACACACCTCAACAGTCTGTCCAGCTCAGCAGCAGATCCAAACGATGTGGGAACGATGTTTACTCCTGCAGAGTCTGCTGCTTTGATTACAGCTTGTCCCATTTTGCCAGTACATCCATTCACCTGATAAGATAATATACAGCTTAACCAACACCAAGAACATACCCCATTGCTATTGCTTGAAGAAAAGACTCTAAATTTAACTAAAACTCCATATGACACTTGAGATTACTACAGCTCTACAGCGTTCTAAGTTTCTAACTATACAATCATCACACAAAAACTTAAATGGGCGTGCAAAGACAATAACCAACACCAAGAAAAGACACTAAAGTTTAACTAACATTCCATAAGACAGTTAAAGATTTCTACCAAAGTCAAGTCACATACCATGATGGATATGCCATTTCCAGGCAAAACAGACTTCACGGCTCCCTCACCGGAACCCTCCGTCGCCGTCATTGATAAAACAACCGGAAGACGACGTTTTCCATTACCCACAAAACTAACACGGCTTTTACCTAAAGTCTGATTCTTTGTAGACGCAAATGCTAGACGAGGGTTCCCTGAGCTATGAAGGAACACACTTGGAGACGCCACTAGCCTGTGATCAATACACGTTTATCTCAATAGATTCATCTAAAAGAGTTTAAAGATCAATAGAATCGAAATGGTACCAGTTCGTCGTAGCCATATCCTATGGTTCAAGAGTTTTTCTTCTCCGACAAAGACGAAAGTTTTGTTCTTTGTTGCTGCAGACACAAAAAAGAACTCTTTCAGTTTTGTCTGAAAATTTCCGGCCGGCGAGAAATTGAGTTTTAGGGATTCGTCAAACTGTAAATAACCAAACCATTGGATTCAGTAGTTAACCGGAATCTATTAAATTGCTAAACCGACTGTAAAGAGGTTATCTTTCTTTAGCCTCACTTAACTAGTAACTGCTACTAACCGTAGCAAGAGACCATCTCTAAGCCAAACCCGGAATCTCTAAACCAAACCATTGGATTAAGTAGAAACCGGAATCTATTAAATTGCTAAACCGACGGTAGAGAGGTTATCTTTCTTTAACCTCACTCACTCACTAACTGTAGCCAGAGACCATCTCAAATGAAGTCGTTAGCTTCGCCGCCGAGTCTCCGCCTAACTCCAACGACACGCCCTCATCTCCATTCTCGTCAATCTTCTTGTTATCCTCACGGTGGCTCTTCTGCAATCAAATCCAATAGCTTATCATTCTCCTCATCCGCATCCTGTACGCTTTACCTTCTCACACTCTCTCTTAAAGCTCAATACTTTTCGCAACCCCGTGGATGAGATGTTAAGTTTTTCCGCCTTAGGCTTCGGCGTCACCACTCTCTGTGGAGAAGGAGCTACGATCGTCGTTCGTGACGGATGCTGTTCGTCATGTTACTGGGTCGCTTATCAGAGGGGAAGGTCTTAGATTTGCTATAGTGAGTTCTCTCTTTCCTTTCGTAAAGTCTTCACCTTTTTCAGGATTTGTTGAGTTCTGATAGACTCTTTTTTTTTTTTTTTTTATCTTCAAGGTTGTTGCTCGTTTCAATGAGGTTGTGACGAAGTTGCTTTTGGAAGGAGCTATTGAGACTTTCAAGAAGTACTCTGTTAGAGAAGAAGACATTCAAGTAGAAGATATTGTCTCTTTTGATTTACATCCTTTGTGTGGAGCTATTGTTTCTCTGATGCAATATCTTTTTTGAATCAGGTTATATGGGTTCCTGGCAGCTTTGAGATAGGTGTTGTTGCACAAAATCTTGGGAAGTCAGGAAAGTTTCATGCCGTTTTATGTATTGGTGCTGTGGTATGACTCTTGTTGTATGGCTCCTGTGAATGACTTCTTCACTCTTCTTAAAGCACTTTGCTTTATGTTACTGACACATGTTTAGAGTTGGGTTTTGATCTACTTGTTGTGTGTTAGGTAAGAGGAGATACAACACATTATGATGCTGTTGCCAACTCTGCTGCATCTGGAGTACTTTCAGCTGGCATAAATTCAGGTTTGGAGTACTCTCTGCTGCATCTTGAGTACACTATAATTGTTCTGAAAACGGAGAAAATTGAATTCTTATATATCCAAACTCAAAGAGCTGCTTTATTTTTGCCTTCCTCGGGATTTTGGACAGTTTGATTCCCACACCATCAATTTAGTTCTGGCTGTTCAGTCAGTGTTGATGTCATCATCTCTTGCATTTAAATTAGCTTTGCAGTAGCAGTAACGCTTTTGATTCCCAATTTGCAGGTGTTCCCTGCATATTTGGTGTACTGACATGCGAGGACATGGATCAGGTTCGGTTTTGTTATGCAAAAATTGATGATCCGTATTGCTGATATTTCATAACGGATAAACATTGAATTATTTGGAACTTGTAGGCTCTGAATCGATCTGGTGGCAAAGCCGGAAACAAGGGAGCTGAAACTGCTTTGACGGCGGTAAGCATCATTATGATCAATCCTTTACTCTTAAAACAAGATGTACAAGTTCCTGATAATTCCACTAAACAAATGGTCATGTCATCATCATGTAAAGTCCTTGAATGTTCTCTCCTCTTTTCATTCTGCAGCTCGAGATGGCGTCATTGTTTGAGCACCACCTGAAATAGCTGCTCGTTCCATGGATCAAAAATGATCATATATGAGAACTTGTTTGCTGTCACACTTGGCTTCAATCCAATCTCGAGAAACTGTACCTCAAAGACTCTCAAAATGTTTTTTTTACCTTGGTGACATATTTAGACGCTTTTGTAAGCTTTTGGTCTGGTTATGAATCGTGTGTTGTAATAATAGTTCCTCTAAATTTTGGGGGCGAGTGAGTTTTTCTTTACCAATCAAAAAATATGGGTCTCGTCGTCATAAAATCTTGAAACTTAAGTGTCGAAATGTAACTGGAGAGGCTTTCTAGCCAATAGTGGCTTTACACGATGGATTTGTCGGCAAAGCGAAGATGACGCGTCAAACATTTATTAGTTAATATAGTTCAAAGGATTCAAAGCACTATCTTGTCTCTCTGTGACTCACATTCATCCAACTCTCTAGGTAAAGATTCAAATCCACTTCTGATCCTTATCTGTTCTTGCGTTGATCCTCTCTGTATTTGATCTAGAAGAAGGTGATGATTAGATCGAGTTTTGCTGATTCTGACCCTACTTTTACCGATCTGTTTGACCTTTCGCTTCATCTAGCTCTATCCTCTTTAGATCGAGTATTAGGATCAGCGTCTTTTTTTTGTTTTCTTGATTCATGTGATCTGGTCATTATTGCTTTCTTCAGAGTTCAGACATGCTATTTATGTTCTATCATCCAGTGGATTATATGTACTGTGATGCGAGTTCTTTTTCTTGAGGTTTGGTAAAAAAAAACTCCTTTCATTTCTAGATATCTTGACAGTGTCTTCGTACCTTGTTCTTGGTGTTATCTGACTTGTGTAGATGAAATCTTCCCTTTACAAGACGTTTTGGATGACCAAAGTTATCATGTATTATAAGCCTTTGTTTCTGTACCACTCAAATGGCTCTCTGTAATGATGTCACCTTGCTTCTTAGCTATGTCTACATCTGAGAACAAAGTGGAAATCGTGGACAGAGGCAACAAGGAAGAGGAAAAAGAAGAAGGCAAAGGTGGATTCCTAGACAAAGTCAAAGACTTCATTCACGACATTGGTGAGAAGATAGAAGGAACCATTGGCTTTGGTAAGCCAACTGCAGATGTCTCAGCCATCCACATCCCCAAGATCAACCTCGAGAGAGCAGACATCGTTGTAGACGTCCTAGTCAAGAACCCCAATCCAGTCCCCATCCCTTTGATAGATATAGACTACCTTGTGGAGAGTGATGGGAGGAAGCTTGTCTCTGGTTTGATCCCTGACGCTGGAACCATCAAGGCACATGGAGAAGAAACCGTCAAGATACCATTGACTTTGATCTATGATGACATCAAGAGCACTTACAACGACATTAACCCCGGGATGATCATACCTTACAGGATCAAAGTTGATCTCATCGTCGACGTGCCTGTCTTAGGGAGGTTGACATTGCCTATGGAGAAGCGTGGAGAGATTCCTATTCCTAAGAAGCCTGATGTTGACATCGAGAAGATCAAGTTCCAGAAGTTTTCTTTGGAGGAAACCGTGGCGATTCTTCATGTGAGGCTTGAGAACATGAATGATTTTGACTTGATGGTTAATGACTTGGACTGTGAGGTGTGGCTGTGTGATGTGAGCATTGGGAAAGCAGAGATACAAGACTCTGTTAAGCTTGACAAGAATGGAAGTGGTTTGGTTAATGTGCCGATCACGTTCAGACCAAAGGACTTTGGTTCTGCGCTTTGGGATATGATACGTGGTAAAGGGACTGGGTACACTATTAAAGGTAATGTGGATGTTGATACACCTTTTGGTGCTATGAAGCTTCCTATTATCAAGGAAGGTGGTGAGACTCGTCTGAAGAAAGAAGATGATGATGATGATGAGGTTATTATATGTTAATCTCTTTCTGCTTATAGCTTGACCATTGTTATATGTTTGTTTTGCTCATTGAACTATCTTTGTTTTCTTTTGCAGGAGTAAGGAAGAGAGCTCAAGAGAATGAGTGTGTTAAGTGCTGAATCGCTGATGTTTAAAAATAATCCTAAGTTAAATGAAAGACTTATTTGTTGTGCTTATGATGGATCAGACCTTTGAATAGAGCTGTCTTTGTTTTGGACTTCCTATATCATAGTTGTCCGGTTCCGTTGGTTATGTTCTGTTTAAACCGGGTTTGGAATCGCTGCCTACCGGATTGGACGTAAACGCAATAACCACCAATCATCTGATGATGAATTACATAAAGATATTTAGACTAATCATTTTTATAGGGCTTCTTCTGTATATAAAGATGGACAAAAAGTTTTATCTTAAAAATAATTTTAAAAAGGAAAATTCACATTCATTCCATAACTTTAAATTATAAGTGTAAATTAGTTAATTTTAAAGATAAAAAAATATATTAACATTTTTTAATAAAACTTATTTTAATTATATTTTTAAAAATATTTTTTTATGATAAAAAAATTAGAGTATCTAGAATATTTCTTTATAAAAAGATTAGTAAATTATAGCAGCAAGTGACAATTAAAAATGGATCATTTTGTCTTAGTTACGGTCGGACCGGAAGATCTGAACCGGTTATTGTAAATCACTAGGCTTCTTCCCTCATGGTTTAGGAACCCGAACCTTGGCTTTCATCATCTCTCTAAGATCAGAGTCGCCTCTTCTCATATTTCTCTCTCTCTCTCAAATAACTTGGATTCAACCTTCTTCGATTTCGCATCTCTCAGGTTTGTCTCAACCAGCTACAGACTGTTAATATTGGAGCTAGAGAGCGTGAGATCTCTCGCGCAAAGACTCTACCTTTTTTACACTGTTTAGAGCAGGTCACCCCAATGTCGGCCCTTGTGGCGCTATGCAGAGCTCGATCTGCTTCTTCTTCTTCTTCTTTGTTCAACAACATTGTTCGTCCAGCGTTTCGCAGTCTCTCCACAGGTAAAACTCATACTCTTGACTTTCCTGAATATATATGATTTGCTAGTTTCGAATTACATCTCTTATTGCCTATGTCAAGAAGCTGCTTTTGCTCTATATGATTCTTGGCTGGCCTTTATATGATAAAGTCTTAAGCTTTAGGGAGGAGGTTTTACCCTTGAGGAATCACGTTGAATTGTGAGGTGTATATGCATAAGCATTATTCTTACAAAACCTTAGATACTGTTATTCTTGCCCTTTTTGTGTATGTATGTATACCTGTTAGAACTGATTCATAGAGGATTCCGAGCTTTTGTGGGTTTTGTCATGAAGTAAAGCCTTTGCTTCTCTTTATGAGATGATGAACGGATTAGTTCACCCTTTTTTTGTAACTATGTTTCCACAATGTAGCAACCTGAGTACTCTATTAATTTATGTTGAGATACTTTGTGTGTTTGGAAGAAATAGAATCCAGTATCATTATATCTTCAAGGAACTTGGTTCTCTCAAATTCTGGTGTTATTTTGAATGTCCTAAGTCTGGTGCTAGATTCTTCTCTTTACTCTGGTGTTAGCTGCCTCAGAATTTTGTTTTTCTTTATGGTCGAATCCAAAATGATGAATGTAGGTACTTTATGGGACTTAGGTTATGGTATTATATGCTGCCTGTGTGGTTTTTCTATCACTAGATTTTGAGCTACGTTTAGTATATGTATCTTCAAACTTGGTTAAGGAGATCATATTCACATATTAGTATATGGTAATCCAGATGAAGGCCTCTAGGTTTATTTTATTTTTATATTTTTGAAGGTTTTGGTGATGTGCAGAACAAAACACTTGTGGCAGAAATGGAAGAAAAGATGCTCCACATGGACATCAACTCAATGATAGGAAGTTCCATGCCACTAGGTATGATGCGCATAGGAACAATCATCCACAACATCGAGATGAACCCAGGGCAAGGTGCTAAGCTAGTCAGAGCTGCAGGAACAAACGCCAAGATCTTAAAGGAGCCTGCTTCAGGAAAATGCTTGATAAAGCTTCCATCAGGGGACACCAGATGGATCAACGCCAGGTGTCGTGCTACAATAGGTACAGTGTCAAACCCGTCTCATGGAGTGAAGAAGCTGAGGAAAGCAGGACAGAGCAGGTGGCTGGGGATAAGACCTAAAGTGAGAGGTGTGGCGATGAATCCGTGTGATCATCCACACGGTGGTGGTGAAGGGAAAAGCAAAAGTAGTGGAAGCAGAGGAAGGACATCGGTTAGCCCGTGGGGGAAACCGTGCAAAGGGGGTTACAAGTCAGCTGGTGTCAAGAAGAAGAAGAAGAGATTGGCAGCTAGAGAAGCCAAGATGTGATTGTTATGATCAAAGAGGTGGCTATTCCTTCATATGCATCTTTTTGAATCATCTGAGAGTTTTAAGCTTAATAAAATCAGAACAATCGTTGATCCGTTATGGATAAAGATAGTATGAAATATGAATGTTTTCTTTTTCTTTACATGGCCATGATATTAAACAAACGGTTACATAAACTTGAACCAAAATCACTGAGTTATGGGTTGTTTGCTTCATCATCTACATCTAGATAATCCATTTACATGAACCACCGTTCAGAATTGTTTGAATAACGTTACATGATAGTTGAAGGATTTAAAATTTAGATGGCTTTTGTAGAAAAGATAAGGAAACCTCTGCCTAAACAACTTGTTAAAGGAGTTTTGAAAAAGAAAAAGGAAAGAGAACAAATCAAGAATGGTATTACAATTTGAAAGAGGCAATAGTGAAGGGAGCACACAGAGTTTGAAGCTTGAAAATGAGACTGTGAGCAGAGCAGCCAAACATGCTTGACATCTTAGGTCCCACTCCTCCATATTTATTCATCATTTCTGTTTTTCCTTTTATTTTTATATATTGAAAATGATCTAAGTAAAAAGAAAAATATGATCAATTTGTTTTTCCTCTTTATCTTTTATTGCAAGAGAGGTGAAAAAAATCATTAAGATACATGCAATGAATCCAAATAACCTCACTAGCAGATGCATGAATTTTATTTATTTTTTCTGTTATCATCCTTTTAATTGCCTTTTCAGTCTGGTCATATCTTTGCTCAGACTTCATTTCAAAGCTGGAATAAACAAAATCGACAAAGTATATGTCCCACTTTTGTGACTGGTTGGTCTGAAAAAAAATGCGAGGGAGTAATATTCTTGAACAATATGCTCTGTATTTTTGAACTAGTTAAATTTAAATTTACCATATAAAATTTATTTGACCTCTAAAATTCACTCGTCTGTGACAGTCAAACCAATACGTTTTTCTTCCGTTCTTTAGTTGGAAAGCATATGTGTCATCTTGACAATATGGACATGATAGTCCCTCATGCGTTGTCCATCCAGATAACATACCATATGCTGGAAAATCACTTATTGTCCACATTAGTACTGCTCGCATTTGAAAGTTCTCTTTACACGAAATATCGTATGTTTCAGCACCTTCAGCCCATAGTTGTTGCAACTCATATATTAGTGGCTGAAGAAACACATCAAGTGATCTCTTAGGATGCTCTGGTCCGGGAACGAGAATGGAGAGAAACAGAAACTCTCGTCGCAAGCACAAGTTTGGGAGTAAGTTGTATGGTGTAACAATGACTGGCCATAGAGAATATTGTCTTCCACTCTTCCCATACGGGCTGAAACCATCAGTACATAATCCAAGGTATACATTTCTTCTCTCATACGCAAAGTCGGGATACTTTGATTGAAAATGCTTACACGCTTTTCATTTGAAGGATGTCTAATCTCACCATCTGTTGAGTGCTCTGCATGCCATCTCATTCGTTGTGTTGTGCGTTCTGAAAGATACAACCTCTGCAATCTTTCCGTCAAAGGCAAATACCACATCCTTTTATATGGCACTGGAACTCTTCCACTCGTATCTTTATAACGAGGCTTCCCACAAAATTTACATGTAATCCGCTGGTCATCTGCCCTCCAATAAATCATGCAGCTATCGCTGCATACATCTATTACCTGATAAGATAAACCAACACCAGCTACGAGTTTCTGAACCTATGAACCTGGAGCTACATTATCCTCAGGTAGAATACCTTTAACAAAATCAGCTATCGCATCCACACAGTCTTCAGCCAAGTTATAATCTGTTTTAATGCCCATCAGTCTTGTAGTAGATGATAAAGCTGAATGACCATCTCTGCAACCTTCGTACAATGGTTGCTTTACAGCATCCAACATATCATAAAATCTCCTAACTTCTGCATTGGGTAAATCTTCCCCTCTAAAATGATCATTTACCATCTGCTCAGTACCTAATCTACATCTGTTCTAATTGGTTCTTCTAATCTAACCGCCGGCTGAGGTTCACTAGTACTACCAAGTTCATAATTAGTTTCTCCATGATGATACCAAATTTTGTAACTTCGTGTAAACCCACTCAAATATAGATGAGTCCAAACATCCCACTCTTTAATAACCTTTCTATTTTTACAATTAGAGCAAAGACATCTTAACTTACATGTTTCTGCTTCCGGTTGTCGGCGAACTAACCCCATGAATTCGGTTATACCTCGTTGGTATTCTTCCGTAAGCAATCTCGTGTCCAGATCCAAATGAGGTCGATCGATCCAAGAACGAAAATAATTTGAAGAAGACATGTTTTTTTGAAACCAAATTCGTGATAGTAGGAGGGAAGAAGAAGAAATGGAGTGAAAGAAGAGGAAGAGGGGTGGCTGTATTTATAGATGAAATCATGCCGACATACTGAGGAAATTCCGAGGAGAACCGACACTTCCTCGGAATTTTCTCAGAATTTTTAAAATCTCCAACGACTCTCTAATGGCTACAAAAAGTCTTCGAAATTTTTAAAATCTCCGTCGATTTTTTCCGACGAACATGGTTTCCTCGGTATTCCCTCGGAATATACTGAGGAAATTCCGAGGAAATTCTGAGGAATTTATTTTCCCTCGGTATGTCTCTCAGAATAACGATGTTTTCTTGTAGTGTATATAAATCTCATGCGACTAATGTTATCGGTTTATATACCAAAAATATTGACAGTTATATAAAAAAAATGATTAACTAGTAAGAATTTAAGTTTTATATTTTACCTTTTCTATGCTATGAACAAGTCTTTACTAATACCAGAAAAATGGTGTACAACGTTTTTCACCAAAATTGAAATTTGAGCACAATAAAATCAATTCATGCGCGCAACCTCTAGCCTATAACTTAGTTATGAGATTAGTGTTTTGGTATATAGTTGTAATGAAATATTGAAATTAAATATGAATTTACTCTTACAATGTTATTCTCTAATTTTAATACATAAAAGATAAAAACAATAATTTGGGGAAAGTCGGCAAGAAAAGTGTATAAAAAGGGAAAACCGAAAATGTAGAACGTAGAAGAAGGAGACTGGAGAGTTGTACGAGGAATATTGATAAGACAAGTTGGTCGAGATATGCATTGAATCGATGGGAACGAGCCACGGAACATTGACATGTGCAGTTCCATCCACATTATATATGCCTTTCCATATTCATTAGATAATTATTTTATGCCGACATTTTTTGTTTAATAGTTCTCTACGTATACCATCAAGATAAGTAAAGGACAGTCTTAAAATTTCGCAGAGGAATATAATTAATCATTTTTAAACCCAAGTATGTGATGAAACTGTGGGCGTATCATATAAACTCCGTTATTGGAATAATATTGTGGCTACAACGACAACTCATTAGACCAATTACAAAGGATGATGACCATTATATCATAGATTCTAATTTGGATAATTGTTAGAACAAAATGAATATTACATATTGTAATTTTGGATTAAAACGATTATGGATTTTACTTTGAATATCTTAATATTTAAAGAAAATGCAGATATGTCTTGTGTAATTTATATAATGATTATATAGTATTTATATTTGTTGAATATTGCTGCAGGTCCACAACCACTAGACATGCAATCCAAAGGAAGGGTTTGCGATGTTCAAGGCAATTATGCATGGTTGGCATCTCTGTATATCTTTACCTTTCCACCATTTTTTTGTTTATGCTTTCTTAAAACTGAATATAATACTAACAGAATCCACAAAACTTTTTGTAAGAAAACTCTCCTGTTTTTTTTCACCCTAAAAGTATGTACATATCTTTCTTGGTTTTGTCTACGAATAAAAATCTTTTTGATCTGGATAAGATATTGTGCTCTATGTACACAACTATGTAAATATGGTAATACATCTGAACTGCATTATATTTTATTCAAATGTATGGTTGCACTTGTATCATGTAAGCTCAAGAATTTAAATTTTGATAAGTTGTTGCATTGATGGAGTTTTGGTTTGTGTATGTGTGTTACACATGGAAAATAATGTGTGACATATGTTTCGGAGAATAAAAAAGAAATATCAAGATGTGATGATGTGAAATATTTTCATATGTTTAGTTGATGAAATATTCTTTAAATAAACATTATTAGATCACAAATTAGAAAATTTTGTAATACTAAAATATTGAAAATAATATATTAGATAAGAGAAAAAAATTATTGATATATACCTTTTGGTTTTTCATAGAACTATGTTAGTTAGAGTTTTTGACGTTGTAATTCTCACAGAAACACAAAAGAGATTTTGGAGTTTCAAAAAGTGAGTGATTTGTATAAGTGATCAACGGGGGTTGGTTCACGTAAGTTAGATATATTAGGAATCGATCCGTGTCGAATCGTGTAATTTGGATCAAACAAATCTTTAAGAGATTTCTAATAAAAAATATACATGTTCTTAGAATTATTTTGTATCTTATGTTTTCGGTGAATCTCGATTCTGCTCATCATACATCCTCGACTGTCAATGAGACTCATGATCTTTAATAAGACTCCTACCAAATATTTGGTATTATATTGTAACTTTTCAGCAGATTAAAAAATCTAGAAAAAGTTGACGAAAGTCAATGTGAATTTGATCCTTTGTTTGCTAAACACAATTTATCATGCATATTTTTCAATACAAGCTTAATATATTACATAACTTTCATATGATAACCACAAACAGGTGTGATCGATTTAAATCGTTAGATAGCAAAATTTTCTACCAGAGAAAATGGATTTTGTATATTTCAATAAGCATACATATGTTAATATCTATATAGGAACGTGTGCCAAATGGCATCGATCCTAACAATCGGATCAAGTACATATCCGCAAAATAAGTTGAATATTTTCAGTGTCGGAAAGATATGCCTATGATATTCTATATCACTCTTAATATATAGTTCATCAGATTTTAAATCTGCATGCATGATGCATCATCTCCTTATCGTGGTAAAGTTTTGCTTTTGTTTTTTTTTGTTTTTAATTTATGAATGGGACACGTAAGGTCTTGTTGTCAAAAAAAAAAACGATAGAGTCAACTAGAACAATGATCTCTGTCATTTAGTTTGGTCTTGTTGCTATATATGTCATTCACTGAATTTAGATAAGAAAAAACAGTATATGTATTGGTAACATGTCAATTGGGTAATATCGAATATCATGTCCGTCATTTATCACGCAATCAAATATATCATGTACAATGCGGAATTGCTCAAAATGTTAATTTAAATTCGCAGCTTTTTAACTATTAAAATCTGCAAAAAACAAAATATTTGCAAGGAAGGAGATGGGCAAAAAAACTAGAAAATAGTAACGATTTAAAAACATAAAACCCAAAGAACACTGAACCGACTCTCCCATTAAGAACAAGATGATTTGATCTATCCACCACATGAAATGCCGAAGGAAAGAATAACACTATGGGTCCTAATTGGTCGATAAACATAGACATTAGACAGCATTATTATTAGGCGGAAATTATAAATATATATGAGTGCATATATATTTGTCAAACTAAATTTGCAATTTCATTACATTCAATATATTAATCATTGTTATCCCTTGAATCCACCTCTAATCCAGATGAATTCGAAGCTTAATTAGTTTGTACGTTTTTTTCCGTCCACAGTTTCAATAGATTACCACCCTAAGTAATTATTAATGTAAAGTATTTTTAGAACACATATTATTACTTAACGATTTTTTATTATTTGTTTCCAGCATTTTTAGTAGCTAATTTCTGCTGTTACCAGATCGTCAATCAAGCCATAAATAACGCAAGAACATTTCAATAAATCTGTGGTTAATGAACATTCATATACTTGTCAGAAAAAAATTAACATTCATATACCAGCCACTATTTTTATTAAATCTTATTAATAACAGGAGACTAATAAAACCTACAACTCATAAAGGGAAAAACACGACTGTTTTTTCTGGTCAACTAAAAACAATGTTAAAGTTTTAGATTCGTTTAATTAAAACACAATTGAATATTATTCCCAATGAATCAAAATAAACTGAAACTTCCAACTTTAAACAGAGGCTTACCACAAATAAAATTTCAAGCTTATGTCATCTATCTACTTTAAGGAAGAGAGATAAAGTGTCTAGGGGAGAAGAACCAACTGTGACAGTAGAGACAGAGAAGCAAAGTGTTACAGAATCAGCAACTTGCTTCTCACACTTGTCAACCCAAAAAAAAAAAATTAAATTAAATTTAAAAAGTTGAGTCCTATATAAACATAATTATTGCTAAAAAAATCTGTAAATTCATTGAACCTTCCTCTCCTTCTTGTTCTTCTCTGATTCCACAGGTCCAACACCAAATATTATATATTTTTATTTGCTACTTGTGTTTTTCATTTTTATATACTTTACCAGTTTATCATATCAAACCACACCCACTTTCTTTCTTCTTCTGTACTTTCCATTTCCTTACATAGAAAGGTTTCTCTAAGCTTTGAAGCTTAAGCCCAGTTTTAAGTTAAAACGCCACATTAAACATTCAAGACCAGCCTTCGAGCAACATCAACAACAACAGAAACACCATGGACATGAGAAGAGATAACCGAAACGACATGACTCAAGCTAAGCACGAATATTTTAGGACATTGTCATCTCAGAACAGTCCGAGGAGACTAGTATCGGCTAGTTACTTCAGTTTGGAGTCAATGGTTGTCCTTGTAGGTCTCACAGCATCGCTCTTGTTCCTTCCTTTGATTCTTCCACCATTGCCTCCTCCTCCTTTCATGCTGCTTTTGATTCCTATTGGGATTATGGTTTTGCTTATGATTCTTGCTTTAATGCCTTCTTCTTCTTCTAGTGCTAAACATGTAACAAGCACTTACATGTAACACCCTCAAAAAGTTTTGTTTGTTTTGTCTGTTGTTTAATTTGTCATTACCAAAAGGTTTCAGGTTAAGAAATTTTGTATGCTTATTATCATTTGTTAAAAATTGAGTCTTTTTATATACATTCAATGATCATAGTAGACTAAAAGTCAAAGACAGAAAACAAGAATATCTTATTCTTTTATATACATTCAGTGATCATAGGAGACTATTCATGGTTGCTTCAGTGTGTAGAAGAGGAAGGTGATGCTCCAATATTGCCATGAGCTTGTGACCTTTGCATACTTAAATCTGTGTCCACATCTAAGCCTTTAAGCCGCTTTGCGCTTCCATGAGCTGTCCCCTGAATCTCTGTGAGAGCAACCGCCCTCATGCTTTCAGACACTATGTACAGTGGCATGTAAGCCATTGCAACCCTCAATGAAGCTGGGAGATTATTTAAACTTATAGCAGACTTGCCAATCTTCAAAACCCTCATGTAATTTTCTTGGCTTTCACTCAATCCTTTGTTTAATGCAGGCCCTGACCAATGTTCTTGGAGAAATGATTTCATTTCTGAAGAAAGAGACTTGTCTTCTGACTTTGCAATGGCGCCATAATCTTTGGCTGAGCTAAGTAGTTTCAATTAAATGCTTAGAAAACCAAACTGGTCACCGGTCAGGGGTCTTGCAGGTTCAAGAACTATCAACACTTTGCTGAGAAGAACATTATGTTAAAAGACCAAACTTGGAAAACATAGCAAACTAATCAAAGCCTAATCTCCCACAAAGACCATACGGTTTCTGATATATATATAAAAAAAAGAAACTGAGATCCAACCAAGAAACTATGACTGGGGAAAGATAAAGAAGGAAGCTTTAATCATCAATTCATCCTCCTGACAAGCTCGTTGATGAAATTCTCCCTGTTTCCAGCATCACCACCTTCAACGTAGTGGTTCCTCTTCTTCTTAAGTCCACCAAGTGGTGCCTTCAACTGGAATGGCCAAAGGAAGTTATTGGCTTCTTTGAAGTGAGGTCCAACAGTCATGATCTCGTGGATCAGATCCTCCACACAGATGATCTCGTGCTTGCCTAAACCTTCAGCTACTATTGAGTTATCTGTAAGTGCTATCCTCTGGTGGTTCAGCTTTCCATAACCCCTCTTGTAGATCAGCTCCCTGACACTCTTCAGGTTTGGGTATCTGCACATGAGAGATACCATTCCCTTAAGACCATGTTCTTGCAGTTACCAGAGAGAAAATGAGATGAGGTACCCGTAAGTAACGTAAGGTTCAACACGACGCAACATGTTTATTGTTGCCTTGTTCACCTTAAGAAACACACCATTGAAGATCTACACAAATGAATACCACAAGTTAACTTTCTACTCTCTTTTAAAAGATGATCACTGAGGTAAACTATCACATGTCACTTTCTAACATAATGACAGATGACAGATCATCGAGGAAACTTTAGCCTTACTTGTCTCAAACGCAGGAGCTGCAGAATTTCTTGGTTTTTGGGTCAATAGCATTGATACTGCAAAAGACAAACAGCCATGTAAAGACACAACAGCAAACTATTTAGAAAACGACTTCTATAACACACACACACACACACAAGAAACAACATACCCACGGATACGAATGATAAAGAGTAGCTTTGCCTCGGGATCAACGTAAAACCCTCCTTTCAACTTAGCCTCACGCTTCAAACGGATCAACTCATTATCCTATACAAAGAATCGATAATTAGACCAACCTTACAACACAAACAAACACAACATGAACACAAAGTGTGTTTCTTTAACCTCCTCCGCGTATTCTTTGGCATACTGCTCAGCTCTCTTGAAGATAAGCTTGCGGGTCTCAACACTCTTCTTCTTAGCAGCTTCAGCTTCCTGTCTCTTAGCCAATGCCCATTCCTCTTCTCTCTTGATCTTCTTTAGCACAGACTCTGGAACCACCACCTTGGAATCAGCCATGTCTCCTACATTTAGTTCCACAAAGTACCCAATAAGCTTACCAATCAAAAAATAAACAAAAGCCTCCACCTTTAAGCAATGCAGTGTTCAGAGAGATGAAACTGAACAGAGTTTTTAACCACGGAGAAACAGAGCAGGAACATGTATGAAATGACTAATACCCAAACAGTAGGATACGAAGGGTGTGGCTTGCAAAGTGGATGCTAAGTTAAGGTATACGAGGAAGATCAAGAAGCTTACTTTTAGAGGAAGAGGAAAGCTGATAGAGAGAGAGAGAGAGAGAGAGAGAGTGTGAGAGAGAAAGACAAAATGGGTTTAGGGTTTAATTCGTAACCCTACTCTTTTTCTTAATCGTGCCTGAAACTAGAAGGCCTGTTTTATGTCGTTTTATTTGGGCTACTGGGCTCGAGCTTGATAGAGACGGACTAGAGATGTTAAATTCAGAGTTAACGCCTAATCATGTTTTATTGAGTATAGGCTCAATCATATTTTAACCCTATTCCAGTTTAGCTCTAGAATTCGGGTGGGTACCAAAGTCAGCCCATTTAAATTTCATACAGATCCATAATTGTTTATATATCAGTTTAAATCAGAGTAAACATGTTTAAATCACTAATTTTACCCAAAAGATCACTGTTAATCACATAGACAACACATATAAATGCAAAAAATCTCTTTTATTCTTTTCTGTTTCGATTTTTGAGCAAGAATTTGAAATATTTCAAGATATGATCCACTCTGCAGTAATAACACTCGTGGTGCTCTTCCATGTTCGACTCTGCAACAAGAACACAATAAAAATTGATTATGAAGTGGAAATCACAAATTCATAATGATAAAAAAATACACGAGAGATGACATGTCAAAGAACAAGATTTTATAAGCAAATTCAGGGCTAAAAGCACTTCACAAGAATTTAATCAGTCACAGAATTTAAAGCTCAAGAGCATCATACAAGCATCATTACCATAAGCTTGAATCTTAAATTCCTGAGCTATATGTTTCTTTTACTAGCATCTCCATCATCATAATCAAAGTAATTATTGATGTCTCATACAAACTAAAGCTATAAGTTAGTAGAATAAAATCAATTATTTCTGAAACATATAAACCAATCTAGAAATTTTACCTTCAAACTCAGCAAAGCCACATAGTCAATTCCAAGTACAAATCAGTGTTTGCACAACTTTTGGAAGGAAATAGTTTCGAAAAGGATTATGGACCCGACTTCCAACACTAAATGCGGACTATGAAGCAACAATAGTAATTGGAATATAAAAACATCGCGTGCAAGGAAGGAAAGGTAAATCATAACACTTATGTCTTTGGGTTTGTTATTACCCTCTTTTTTCATGCAAGAAAAAACCAAACAAAACCTCAGATATGCATTATCAATCTCGATTTATAAAGCGATATCACCTCTTATCTTTGACTTCTTTTTCAACAGGGAGAAATCCCATAAAGAATATTGGTAAAAAAAACTTTCAATTTATTAAAATAGAGATACTAAAGATTTCGATAGTTTTCAAATTTGGTGAATTTATATGCAAAAACATGAGAACATATTGATCCAAATATCATTGTTATTATTTATCTCTTTGGTTTGGATTTTTTCGCTTATTTTACGTTAGTTACGCTCTTAACAATATGAACATGAATAGTCAAAAAGCACCAAGGATAAGGAGTAACATTAGGAAAAGTTATCTGAAATATCAAGTTACTTTTTCCCTGCACAAAAATTGTTTATGGAAGTGAATGCTCAACCACACCATCCTATTTTGCCACTAGATAAAAAAAAGAGAATAATTTTTCATTTTTCTAGAAAAACAAGTTGCATCGTTGTCCAACAAAGACAAGATAAAAATAGAACAAAATTTATGTCATTTATCTAACAAATGTAAAACAAGATTAGCTTTGACGGCTCAAGCTTTAGCACTGATCGGCCCTCCAGTCAGCAGTTTCTCTGATATTTTCCAAGATCAAAATTGGCTCCGACAACCAAACATTCATGAGAGTAATCAACAGTAAGACTCAAGACAAGGAAATCTACGGTGTCACTCACGACATCAAACATCTCTGTTGTCTTCGGCTTCTATCTCTTTCCATGATGACACTTTAGCCTAAATCTACTTTTATGACATCTAATTTTTCATGTATTGGGTCTTTCCTGGGCGTAAAACTTTTTCATTTCAATGAAGTAATGTTAACAAAAAAAAAGAGACGAAGACCAACACAAGTTTTAAAAGATTTTCTAAAAATATGCATCTAGAACCAAATTTTATTTGTTCAAAAGTAGTCTCGTTTTGAAATTCAAAAGGGGGAATTTTTCAATAAGACGATTGACAAACAAACTCCTCAATATAGTATGTGATCTAGTGGTCACGTAATCAATATGTTTATCCACCTTCACTCGTGGATATGTGATTGATAAAGATTATTTTTATAACATAAGAAAAGTCGACATCGCAAATGCTATAAATAATTTATCATTATATGCTAATAAAGATAGAGATTATACGATGATGGATTCGACCAATATAGAAAAAATACTAAAGATACATCATTCAAATTTTTATTTAAATCTTAAATATGAAAGTAGCGTCATTGAGATTGAAATTATTATCTACTGAAACTATTCCTCGCTTAAGATCACACAAATTTTCCTTTTTCATTGAATTTCTTATATACTTTAATCTCACACAAAACTCAAGATATCAAAAGTGTATATAAGGTTCATTGACTTTCTTATATACCCATTTTCACTATCAGTTTTAACTAATTGACAAAGCACAATAATCCAAAAAGTTATGGTTGATTCTTCTAATTTACAACGTATCTCTTATGGTTGATCTTTATTTCTTGGTGTTTTCAATATGTTATGAACACTTCTATTCACAAGATTTGATCCTTCTGGGATTAAATCAAAAACTCCTGCTCATTTAGGCTACTAGCAGAGACTACAACGTTGACATGATGCCTAAGGTTTGATATTAGCTTGTTACCAGCTAATTGTATATTTGCTAACTTAGTTGTATTTACAAATTGTTAAAACTGTTTTCTCTTGTATGGTGGTGGACAGTTCTTTCAGTTGTGCAACAATTTTTTTTTCAAATTAATAGTTACTACCATAGCCAATCACGAACATAATCTAATAAAATATTAACATCTATTCCAAAATTCTTATACTAAAGTTTGGTGATTTAGTTACCATTCAAAAATAATAATATAAACATATAATATCCATAGACTTCCTTAGTTAGTAGAGTACATATGATGGTCTTCTAGAAGAAAAGAAAGAGAGAAACTTTAGTATCCGTAAAGCAAGAGAGACGTTAGAAGATAAGTGCTTGCCAGTTTCGGACCACTTCTTTTCTTCCCCATAATGAACGATAACTCCTCCATAAAGGAAAAATAAATATCAATGCTCTTCTTCTAGAACCCTTATCCTATTTTTGTCTTTCTATTATTACTACTTTTACTTTCATTTTCAGTTACACGTATAAGTCATGAAATAATTAGTTACCAATCCACTTCAACGGCAGCCTTATACTACACAATCAACCTTCATTGAAGAAGTAACCCTCTTCAGTTTTCGTGGTTATTTGAAAGTTTTTCAATATATATAATTTGTAGGCTAATATGTGACCAGAGCAATACACTATGCAAAGAAAATTATACTATACTAGGGATTACCTAAGCTTAAGACGACGAGTTAGGGATTGTTTTGTTTTCATTCCACAATTATCATAATGATGCTTCTAAATACATATATGAAATCATAATAAAAAGAATAGTTGACAAAAGAAAAGAAGAAAAAGACAATAAGGGAAAACGCGATAAAGAGATTTTGTCAAGCCTCTATCAATGCCCGAACTCATTTTTATTTCCCTTCCCATACTCATCCACTTTCTTTTGGGATATGTTCAATAAGGTTCACTTTGCTGCTAAAAAAATCATATTAAAAACATTAATCTTAAGAAAACCACATATAATATAAGATCTATTCAGGAACATCTTTTCTAAGGCCATACTGGAACCTAAACGAAAAACATACATAAGAATATCTAGCTGTAATAAATTCGAATGCATCATGCATGTATACATAAATGTCATCGCCAGTTGGCAGGATAATCTTGATATAGATACATTGGTTTTGTATTTACTAGTTGAATTTAATAAGTTACCTATTTCTGCGGTATTACAACAAGTTTGCTAGTGACTAGTCGAGAAGAGAGATGACTTGTGTGAGGCTGTACGTCCGCGAGACGTACCTTTACGTCGGTGCTTCGCATTGTCTACGTGTTATTATGTGTCAGGTAAGAGTGGAGATAAAGTCCAATATATCCATCGGGCCTTCTAGAAGACTATAAAATACACTCCCTTTCTCAATATTGTGATTATATATGTTTCATTCCGATAATATTTATTAAATGTTTTTTTCCTTCTTCCTAATGTAACTTCCTCACAACATTGTATATAAATTAATACGTATACAAACACAAAATGATATCTTAAGACTTTAACAATTAAGCATAACTCATAACAGTTTTTTTTTTGGTAAAAAGTCATAACAGTTTTGCCTGAAAAAAATATATGTGGACTATTCTTGGATGAACTTGTTTGATAGTGCGTGCAGAATGCAAAACGAATATGAAAATGTCCATCAATATTGAGTTTTATTTTTAATAAACTAACTATTCTCTCCTTTTTATTTTATTTGATGTTTTGATTTAGTGCATGGAAATTAAGATATATATATTTTCTTTAAAATATATTTTAAGATGTAATTTTAAAATCATTCAATAAATGATAAAAATATTATAGAATTTTTATTGGTTGAACCGTTTTCAATAAATCTCAAATTAACGTTAAAACTTCAAAATATCTAAAAAATTTAAATTATTTAATATTTTGAAATAAAATAAACTTTTTAAAACATCATTTAAATAGAAAGGAGGAAGTATATGTTTTTACTTATCGCTTGACCGTTGCGTCCGTGAGTGGGACTCACTGCTTATTGCAGTATCCATACTATTATTATTTGTCTTTGTAAAGCTCTAGAAGCTTACTGGATTTCTTTAATTCAAAACATTTTTATTAAAGCAAACATGATGGCAACAAGCTCACTGGTCTTCGTGAACTTTATCAAGAATAGGGGTTATAGATTCCAACTTTCTATGGACTTTTCTCTTTTTTCTGGTCCAAAGAAAGACTATTCTTTTCAAAGTAATTAAATAGTCTCTACAGAAACGGATTCTTGGGTTAGATTGAAAGGGAATATAGACTAGTACTTATTATAGTAATCTAGTTGATAAACTAATTAAGAAGCTCTTAGCTCAAGCTACTTTTATACTTAAGTGTGGTAAAAGCGTAAAGCATATAGTGCGGTCAGTATCAATTGATGAATATTATACAATGAACTTACCTAACTTCACTTAACCCTAAAAGTTACCTAGGTTACAACAAATACAATTTATAATAATAATATGTATATATGGGAATAAAATGTATTTAAAAATAGTCTTGAGTCCCTGAATTAATTCAACTTTCTTACTTGAAAGTGGAGTAGTTGCTCTAATTAAAGTGTCAATTGTCTTAACAAAGATTCCAGAAGCTTGCTGGTTTCTCGGAATTAGATTTTTTTTCTTTTAAAAGTAAGTCTAAAAAGCATCAACCGTCTTCATGAACTACATAACATTACATTTCCAAATTTATTCCTGATAAAGGCAATTGCATCAAGATAACCGAACCGTATGAGCGAAATTAAAGGGAATGACTTATACATGCTACACTGAGATGGGAAGCTGATCTTAAAAATTAAACTAGTTTAGATACATTTCAATATAGTCGTAGGTGTTTAACAAGCTTGAGTTATGCACACAAATGTGGCGTACTTTAACAATTGAAGTCATAGTTATTACTGAATGACCAGTTACAATACTATACTAAAAATAATAAAAATAAACAACCTACTATAGTTCTAAATTAAATTAGATTGTTAAATATATATTTATATTCCTCGAGCTAATTAATCTATATTGCTTATAAAAAACACAGAACTTATAATTAATAGCTTTTTCACAATTGTTATTCAAGGTGTTAATGGTTAAATTAGTTTTTTTAAATGAATATTTTTTTTAGTTTTATAAAAACTTGATTTTAGCGTTTGAACATATGTGGTTCCTTCCCTATATAAAGACTCTGCCACCTTGTTTAATTTTCAAAGTAAATCACATTTCCTTAAGTTGTTTCTGTATCTTTCTTCTTCAGACATACACTTAAACTCTGTTTAGTTCAATCAAAACTCAACACTCTCTTTCAGAAGCTTCTTTGTCTATGCTTTGAGCACTACCATGATCATGGACATGTCGAGAAACAGAGGCTGATGAAGTTTCAAAAGATTTGATTCCCGGTTTACCGTCCGATTTAGCAACGGAGTGCTTGATCAGAGTCCCGTACCAGTTTCAAACCGCCATGAGATCCGTTTGCCGTTCTTGGCGAAGCTTACTCTCCCACTCTTCACTCATCAAAGAGCGGAGGAGATGCCGCAAAGCAGAGCTTCTCCTCTGCCTCGTCCAACCGCTTTCACCGCCAAATCCAACGTCTAAAGCGGTTGGAGACACAGATACACCGCTGGTGGTGGATGAAAAGGGTGAGAAGCGCGTTTCCTGCACGCCGCGGTTTGGTTTGAGCGTTTACAACGCTACAATGGCCACGTGGAACCGCGTTGCGTTTCCCCAGCTACAGATCCCTCTTTCTGCGAGTGCGTCGTGGTTCAAGACGCCGGGAAGATTCTACTCATCGGCGGGTGGGATCCGGAGACGTTACAGCCGGTGAAAGACGTTTACATTCTCGAAGGAAGCGGGTCAAGGAGGTGGAGACGAGGAGCGTCGATGAAGGAATCACGTTCCTTCTTCGCATGCGCTTCCGTTGGTTCTACAAAAGTATACGTCGCCGGAGGACACGACGAGCAAAGAACGCCTTACGATCAGCGGAGGTGTACGACGTGGAGAAAGACGAGTGGTCAACGCTTCCGTCAATGTCTGAAGGAAGAGATGAATGCCAAGGCTTAGCCATGGACTTAGGATTCTTTGTCCTAAGCGGTTACGCAACGGAGTCTCAAGGGAGGTTCCAACAGGACGGAGAAGTATATGATCCGGTGACAAAGTCATGGTCAAGAATAGAAACGTGTGGCCGTTTCCTGATACTAGCCCTAGAGGCCGCACCGTTGTGGACATTAGAGGCTCTCTAGGTTACGTTGTTTCACAGACCGTGAGTTACATAGTCAGCGGCATTGGGAAAGTAGAGACAGTTCAGGAAAATGGAAACTGGATGTTGAAGTTATACAGGTTCCGACGAGTGGAAGTTCAGTTTACGTGGGAAGCTCTGGAGGTGAAGCCGGTGGTAATGATTGGGGGAAGAAGAGAGAGTGAAGGAGTGATGATGAAGACAACGGAGAAGAATGTTGGGAAGTGGAGTCATGTCCATGACATACCTTTTGGGTTTCTCCACGCTTCCATTCTCACATGCTTCAATCTATGTTTGAAAATCTGATATATAGATCGATTAGCAGCATAACCTTTGACTACTCTTATGAGTAACTTGGAAGAGTATTTTGAAAATACAAACATATATAAGAGAGCTAGCTTCACATCAAAGGTTATTTACCTTTTTGATTCTATGGAGAATATAGGAATTTGGTTGGAATCTCATATATAAGAGACAAGACGTATCCCATGATACAAGAGCTAACATGGTTGAATGGATAGATACGACACCTAGGAGATTATCATACTTATTTTCCCAGATAGCAAGTAAGCAACAGAATACAAATGCTAATTCCCCTAGATGGACAAAGCCACCAGATGATACTACAAATGCAACTTTGATCAAGTTTCGACTATAAAACAAAATGTTATGAAGATCAATCTAAACAAGGCAGGAAATTTTGAGGAGAAATTTGAATGAAAGCAAATACCATTTTTTAGTGTTTGTAAATGCATGAAATAAATCTAAATAGCATATATAAATTATTGCTTAGTTCTAAAACTGTGAGAAGTTTCTATATACAGTATTGAAAGATAAATTAAAATGGAACCCCTAAAATGTGTTATACAAGTTGGGGGAAGGGGTTGCTTTCAATAAAAGGTTACGACGCAAGTTATACACACATAACACTATATTACTATATTTGGTTGGGTTGTTCAACATCATAAACCCGACGACGAAGCTGATAACAACAAGGTTTATTGAATTTCGAAATTTAATTGTTACATTTACGTACGAAGAGGGGAATTTCTTCTATTGGAATACTAAGGTGAAGACTCTAAACAACCAATTACCAGTTTTATAGAGATTTATACTTTATTCTTAAGTCCACTCAATACACTACTATACCAAATTTTACAGTGCTATTATGTATAACGAGTGAGAAAGTTCGGACTCTTTGAATAACAAGGAAGACGCAGACATTCCAAATCGGTAGGGTCTTTTCCGGTTTCATTTCTCTTACTGCTGCTTGTCTCTTTCTCTTGACTTATACTGGCTGTGCCTGGCGCCTCGCACAAGATCGGTCTTGTTTTAAATGATCTCCAACTTTATTCTTTTACCTAACTAATATGAAGACTGGTCTTGAAATTGAGAATGTGTTTTTTCCTTTTAGGTTTCCATTAAGACGAGTTGTTCAACAAAAATGTATGGCAAGACAGTGTTTTGGAACGGTTGGAAGAACAAGGGAGTTTTGTACGTGTTGGTGGGTTTATTATACTGATGTACGCCGAGAAATATGTTTTGTGAACAGAAGCTTAATCCATGATGCTCAAAGCATCCTGAATGGTGTAGTCCCCCTACAGAGCGCGCTAATCCACTCTCTTGTCTTTGCGACGCTGGTTATGGCTTCTGTAAAGATCATACCTGAGTATGATTTATCATCATGTGTTTCCCAAGGTTTGATTTTTTGTCTTGGTTTACTGCGTGAATGGGAGGTAAGAAAATTCTTAAGGGGTGTAGTGATGGATAAAAGTTGTGATACTTGGATTTCTTCTGTTCTTTTAGTGACTTAAGCGCCGTGAAACTCGAGACGGCGACAAATGCGGGGAAGCGCGAAATTGGGTAATAGAACACTGTCGGTTGTTCCTTGGTAGTCGTCTGTCATAGGAGAGATTTCGATCATGTTGTCAATGGTCTATACCAAGCCCAAATCACTGTGACTGAACACCGATTAGAATCTATTTGAGTGAGGATTGAAACCTAAGAAAAAAAAAACCAATCGAAAAATTCAAGACCAAATGGTCGCGTCAGTTTGAGGATTACCTTTATTAGTTAGAGTATAGAAGGGTTGCGCGCTGTTGTCTTTTAATTAAAGAAGAACCTCTTAGTGGCAGGTGCAATGGGTCTGGGTATGGTAATGAGTCAAAGTATAATGTTGGATTCTACATCTCTAAAAGTGTTTCCTACTAGAGCTCATGGTCCTTTCGGGTCATCGAGCGAATATTCCGAATAGCTCAGACTACCGAATTGCTGCAACTCAGTACCTAAATATAGGTTAATCAAATATGTTGGTAGTGGTGTGGTGTATGTGATTGGAAGGACCACATGAAGAACACGAAAGAATAAAAGTTAAACTCTGAAATATTGCGGAAGTATGTAAATTTCAACCACAAAACTAAAATTAACCAAAAGAAATCCTGAATAAGTACATAATGAAATATATAGTAGCCGCGCCTCTCAGACGGTAACTAACGAGGTAACAATATTAATGATTTCGAGATAAACGTAAATTAAACGCGGTTGTTTGTGGAATTCCAGGCTCAGTCTCGGGCTAATGATGCTAGTGGAACTAAGTCCAAACAGACTATTAGTTTTTAACTGAACTCGTCTTCGCTTCTAATGTCGTGTATGAACTTGGTCGTCGTAAACCTTTGTATATGAAACAACGCAAACGTCGCATGAGAGACCCTCAAGCATTGATCATAAAAATTACAACATTGTCAATATTATAGGAGATGTAGTCCCATAATATTTAATGCTGAGTGGCCTTATTACACAAGAATCATAGACACTTGTACCTCTTACTCAGGTGTCTTAGAGGATCGGAGATCAATAATTTATATGCCCTATGCTTTCTCTAGCATCTGGACTGTTCTCTACGCTATGTATACAAACACTTTATGATACCAAATGTATTTGCTGTGATATTCTAAAATTCTCTCCAAAATTTCCTTTGCCTTGTTTAGATTTTCTTCATAACATTTTGTTTATAGTCGAAACTTGAATCCAAAGTTGCTGTATTGTAGGATTCATCTTTGGTGGCTTTTCCAATCTAGGGTAAATTTTAGGCCATGATTCCCTGGTTGCCTTTAGACTTTCCGCTATGCAGGATCAAATTTACAGTTTTCATTCGCCATGATTAATTCTTTTCTATATTTTGGTGTGTTCGTATCTATATATGACCATTTCAACCCATTGTAGCATCTTTGTATTCATGGGATTACGTCTTTGTCTTCTTTATATAGTTGAGTGAATTCCAGAACTCAATACTTTGTTATTATTTTTATTCACATGAGAATCTTAAATATAAGATAGTATATTATAACCTATATTAATGTCGAAAGCTTAAAGGAACATTCTGCATTAAATTATATTTATCTTTCGTTAACTTATCAAAACTATTTGACCCAAGCAGTATGGCTTCATAAGCCAGTGTCCAAAGGTCCCCACCTCAAAGTTCTCTGCTGCCTATATTCGATTCTTATAGTATCACAGATATTTTGTCAATCAAGACATTTGAAGCATTTTAGAAGTGGAAGCGTGGAAGAAACCCTAGGTTGTTCCATGGAACATGAGCTCTAGGCTTCCATACTCTTCTCCGTTTTCTTCTATCATACAACTCCTTTCTTCTCTCTTCTTCGCTCGCTCAATCATACCAACCGCGCCTGTCATACCTCCAGAGCTCCTCCACACGCGCTAAAGCTGAAGCTTCCATATCGTCGAACCTGTATAACGACAAAAACATCTCTCCAGTTTCCTGATACCTCGTTCTCACTTCTTCCAATGCTCCCTGACAGGCTGGGTAAGCTCATCTCGCGTCTGTGAAAGACCAAATGTGAGTGCACCCCCTCAGGAGGAGCCCTCTCTAATGTCCCGACAACGGGTGCCGGCCCTCCTAGGGTGGAGTTCAGAAGAACGGGACACGTGTTCGGGTAGTTCCCGGGTTGAGCCGGCGGATACGTGGTGTGCCAGGATATATACTTATGTTGTTGGCAACTCCTCTGAGGACTCGCTTGCGTAACGCTTCTAGGAAAAGAATTAAGTCATGGGGCTAAGCTTGGGAGTTGGGTGGCAGTGGTGCCGTTCGGAAGGCAGATGTACCGGAAACGTTGACAACTCGATTTTAAGTCGTAAATCAGTGATGTAAGGACGTTATTTCCTCGTCGTGTCATCAACGGGAAGTATATTTTTGTAGAAAAGGAAGGATGGAAGAAGGGAACCTGATTCATTTTTTTTCTATTCCAGCGACACGGCTGTCTGAGACCGTGAGTGGGACGAAGTAATTAGGTATGAATGGTGCAAGTGGTTATTAGGGTGTAACTCTAGATTTACAAGGATGTATGGTAATTTTCTACTGGCAGTCCACTTGTATGACATACCTTACGTATGTAAATTTGATGGTTTTTATACACTGGGTGAGAGGGATGGGGGAAAGAAGAGGTTGGGACCTGTGGCAGTTGTGAGACCGTGTAAGTAAACAAAAAAACTTTCGTAGAGGAAAACGCTGGCTTCGTCACTCTGTTACCACATCACAGATAACTCAGTGCTTCTCGAACGTTCTCTTAATCGACGTTGGATTTGGGGTTAGAAGCCGCGTCCATTGACGAGGTACAGAGGAACAGTTCTCGCTTTCACTTCATGGCCACTTCTTCGTATGTGGTGTTGTATGCGATGACTATCGTAGTGGAGTTCAGTTCGAAGCACTTAAAGGAAAGGGTGGAATAAGACGTGGATTATGGTGGTTGTTGTAACTTGAGTGCTACTGCAGAATAGGACTGATGTGTTTACACATACAGGGAAAAATAGGAAGACACAGATCTAACAATTCATTCTTTGGTCATCTTGAAACTTCCATTAGGGGTTGATGCGTGTTGTTCGAACGGATGACACACAGACCTTATATGGTTGTAGGATTTAGTCATAGCATATAGAGAAGAGATGTTTTGAACCAGTGTGTGTTGAGTCTTACAGTATTGAATTGAAGATTAACGTACGTTAAGATAGTACAGTCTACTTGCTAACCAAAAAAAGACTGTTGCACGGAAAGAAAATAACGTGTAAGGAAATGAGTGAATCCTTAAGGACTCCACATCAGAGAGACAAACTACAAGGTCGTGAGTTCAGGTCCTTAATAGTATTGGGAAGGCCACCAACATTATCGTTTAAATGCTAATAACTCAGTCTTTATACAAGTGATTAAAAAGAAGTATTCATTTAAAAAACTAATTTTACTATTAACATGTGGGGAAAACCAATTGTTAGAATAACTACTTAATATATAAGTCCTGTGTTTTTATAAAGAACTACACTAAGAGTAATAATTTTAGTTCAGAAGGAGAATCTAAAAAATTCATATATCTACCCAATTGTCTCGTAAATTTAATTAGGAGAAACCTCTACTATGCTGTGTATTCTTTTATTAGTCTGAGTTGTGGAAGACCGAATCCCCAATACTTCAGTAATTGTACTGGTCCATTACATGGAGAAGGAATGTGTTATAACATGGGACATCAATCGTTATAATAAGTACATGCTCACCATTAATTGAGCTCTGAAATGTATACTCAAGCTTGTTCACAAAACAATATCTGACTCCATTACATTGAAAGATGGTATAAATAGTTTAATTTTAAGATAGGCTTCTTGCCCATCTTGCACATGTAGCTATGTATAGAGTCATTCTTAATTCGTCTCAACGCGTTCTAGGTTTCATCTCCTTCTGACCTGCCAAAAATCTTTATCGGAAAATAAGTTTGGAAATGTATGTTATGTCAGTACATGGAACCAGGTTTCAATTGGTCCTTTTAGATAGGTTACCTTTTAAAAGTAATAATAACTACTCAATTGGCAGAAGAGCAAAACAGAGCAGTGGGATGATCTTAGGTTAACCCACCAATAAGTTTTGATTAGTGGAGAACCTAATCTTAAGTTTCTCTAAGTTCTGGCAGAGAAAGACAAGTCTCGTATTTTAAGTGTAGGGGAACTGAGCATTTTGAAATACGAAGTCTTTTTGCTTGTATCAATTATTTATAATCAGACAGTGATTAGGTAAACTCTTTAGATCTCTTTGAGGTGAATGTTCATGTGTGATGTGAGTTTTCGTAGGGTGTTCATTAGTGGAAAGTGCTCTCTTTTGATCTACATCTTGACTTGCTACTCATAGTGTGTAGAGAGCGTTACAATAGTGTAGATAATAGGTCTTGACTTTGGAGCGTCTTAATAGGATGTTATCAGACATTACATTATACTGAGTACAACTCTAATGTAGGCCCTTAGTCCTATAGTCTCTGACTTTAAATACAATGACACTCATGTAGCTTCTGTCGTTATGAGCACTCCTGACTTGTTACACTTAGAAAAGTGCTTTATTGCGTGAACATTATGCTCAGTAGTGGACACAGCCTTCTTTGAGAAGGCGTATGTAAAAGTGATACAAATTAAGCGCGAATAGTTTCTGGGATTTAGGAAATCATCTCTGTGGTCTGATAGATCTGAAATTCGATAAGAACAGTGGATGTCATTATTCGGTGTGACGCCATTCCTATGGTTCTGGATTTTTCCAATAAAATCGTGTTTTGAATAAATTAGTGCAGCGGTAAAGCTTCTAGAAGCTCATACAAGAAAATTCAATTATAGTTCTGGTATACCTGAAATAAGATCGAGTACACTCAAGAAGTACAAGAATAAGCAGAAGTAAAACATCTACTGCCTGTTCACTATTTTTAAGATGATGTGTATAAAATATGGTTGCTCTTTTTTGTTGTCCCAACTAAATAATAAAATACTAAAAAATTTTAGACTGTATTTCGAACGGTTGTAACGTTTAACATTTGATTTAACTGCTAAAAGTTTCTACCCACAAAACGTTAAAGAAAATAAATCATCCATTTATTTCAGAGAGTCCCATTTTTTATTGCAATGAATTCTTCTAAGAATACCGACATACCTTTTCAATAATTTTAACATAACGAAAAACATATAAATTATGTCTAATACAATTTCTCTATGCTCTAAAATCATCATATAAATAAAATACAATACGGAGAGATAGTTAGTTTTGTATTTAAAAGACATAAAGAGATTTAGACAACATGATTGTGGCATGGAAAATTTGTTCATATGGTTGTTGAGACTCTGTCGTTCTCAACCTATTGTCATAAGGAATAGTCAACCTATATATTATGTTGTTAGCTCAAAACTGTTATCAACTTCTTGTGTACAAAAAGAGAAAAAAAAAGCATGTTAGTCCGGATCTCATTCAGGGTATGCTTTAATCTGGGGTCTTGTAAGCGGGACAAAGTCATCTTTTGTTGGTCTGCTATAGTGTTAAATTTGATAGTCAAATAGCTGTGAAGTGGGAAGTCTGCCATTACAGTTAGACAAGGCATATGGAAACATATAGTTTACAATACATAAGTGTCGCGGGGAGAAAATGTAACCACAATCTTGTTGTTCTTTATAGTCACTACTGCTTGACGAAAGGAAGTTAATTTTATAGGTCCGTATTAGAATAGCAGGAGGAACTTCGGATTTATCTTGATTTACTGACGCAATTAATATACAAACTCTAGTCAAATGCGAAGACCAGTGGAGTGAAAGGAACTGATTTCTCGTGCCTGTCGGGGTGTGTAAGACTTCAAGCACCTGAAGTCATTCTTTGTAGTCCACTTTAGTACTTGTGTATACCGCAGAAATAGGTAACTTTATGAAAATAACCTAGGGGTGCAATTTTATAAAAATTGACACTTCAATGCGTTATGTCTGTCTAAGTTATATGCCGCAGCAAGCTCGAGGATTATACACAGTATGCATGGTCCACCGGTATTATGACAGAATGACTTTGGGACGTTTATTGATACATAGTCATGATATTCGTTCATCGTAGTGGTTTTAATTTGGTACTCAAGAGGTATTGAAACTATAGATATGACAGCACTGCGTGTCTCGTTACCCCATAATCCCTTCCTTGTGTTTTGATAATGGATGTAGTTGCTGTAGTAATATCTTAGTGGTACTTTAATATGAATTTTTTTGGAGACAGATTAACTTGCCTTATTGGAAATAATCCAAAAAGAATAAGTATTGGAAAGAAAATAAAAATGAGTCCGCGCAATTGATAGCGTTGAAAAATCCTTCTTATCGGCTTCTATTCTCCTCTTACACTTTTGAACTATCTTTTATTAATAGATTTTGGTCGATTCTGCCCGTAGTTTGGGGTGTGGATAGATTCTGAATCTATGTTCCCGATTTTGATGAGTCCTATCGGTGCTTGGATTCTGTGTGGCCAAAATAAGTCTGAGTGTATAGTTAGCGAAGACAATCTCTAAGATTTCTTCTCTCAAGTGGGAGTAATAAGCTTCCTTATAGTATAAGTTTGCCATAGTTGCCCACCTGTACATGCATGATATAGATCTACCAGGAATTTGTTTATGGTTTCAAGATTGTGCCGGAACCACAAAAGTTGACTGCAGCTGTTGATCTTGTGGCTCTTGATTGGGGGAAGTAGAATGCTCCTTCTCCGATAACCTTCAATGGATTGACCGCCAACCCTAATTGATACACCTTTGCATAAGCATGTACAAAGATAACAAATGTGCGACATACAAATCTCTTCTAGTTCTTGCTCTCTAAGAAAGTGTACCCACCTTTCCTTGATCTATCATATCCTACATTCAGCGTTACTGGACTGTGTGGCAAGATTTCTAATCAAAAGTGTAAGCATAAATTCCTCTTGGTTCCTCGTATAGAAATCTCCATTGCTGCTGCGTTGAGAGATTCCTTGACCATTTCCAGGTGTACAAT